>JAXIVJ010001214.1:140000-147958 GCA_036785665.1 Chirona hameri
CACATTAATCGAACCGCCTGTCACCACTGCAGGTGCGTGCAGTGCTCAATTGCCCATAAAACCTTGCAAAACGTCGCAACATTGCCAATTATTGTACATGAGCATACCTAGAGCATACTTGGTGTTGGAGGAGCGAATTGCGGTCCTAGGATTTTGACACATTTTTATTCTTTCGCTAGAGCCAAAGCTGGATTCAAGTGCTTGCGAAGTTGTGTAGCTAGGTCGTGCCGCCTTTGTCGCCCCAGTGGGGCTCTCTCTCCGCTGACGATAGCGCGGGGACCTCCCTGATGATTGTGGGGCAGGGCGGCTATCTCTTCACTTCCTGGTATGCGGCGGGTGGAACTGCAGGACGTGGCGTGGGTAGACCAAGTATTCCCAATCTGTCCATTTCTGTCCCATTTTGTCCCATTTGTCGGGGCTCTGTCCATTTGGTCCTGTTCATGGGCTACGACTGGACACAAGCATAGTACTCGTCTATACAGCGGTGGGCTTCCAGTGGTTGGCCAGGTGAATGTGCCTGGAACCACAGGGTTGTGCTCGACTCAGATTTTTAGACTGACTCCACTCTGACTCATTGTCGAGGGACTCTGACTCCAACTCTGACTCAATCGGGTAATTTTTTTTTGAGTCGACTCAGCGTTGACTCATTTGTTTTTACCACTGACTCAACTCTGACTCAAGCATGGCAATTTTTTATTTTGAGTCGACTAGCGTTGACTCATTTGCTTTTGCCTTTACCCCTGATAGCTGTTACCCCTGACTCACTCTGACTCAAGCTAGGGGGGACAATTTTTTTTAGTCGACTCACTTTGACTAATTGATTTTACCCGACCAACTCTGACTCAAGTGAAATTTTCTTGAGTCAACTCATTTTTTGACTCGTGACCTAACAGACTTTGAGATTTCAAAATGTTTTTTACGTCGCAAAAACTCTTTGGAATATTATATTAGATATGTAAACTTTATTTGGATTTACACTGGCACTCAAGGGCGACAATGAATGAATGTTGCATTATCATCAAATATACTACTGCATCCAGTCTTGAATTGAAATATATATTACCAATATATATGTTCCCTATAGCAATAATAATAATATAAATTATTATTATTTTGCACCGCCAGGTACTTATGTACTTTACCACTATTGCTAATTGCTAATATAATTATTGCTAAGGATTTTAATAATCCTATATGATAGGATGTAAAATGAAATAAGTGAGGACAATTGTATTTGAAGTTGGTTCTTGATGCTGGGAAAAGTAACCAGGTGTTAATTAAAATTGAGTTTCTGAACCAATCACACAGCTCAATAGTCAATACTGATAGCAGGCTAGCAGTTGTAAAACACTAACCGGGTGTGCTGTATTCACTCAGTATTTCCATGAATAGCTACTTACAGTTAACAGAGCATAAAGCATAAAAGCATAAATAAAGAGCATAATTTCAAAAGAGCACTAAGAGCCTCAAAATGCCATACCAGCAAACAGCAACTTTGCAACCATATAACTGAACACCCATCCCAGACACTCCCCCCGGGGAGGGTCTGGAGCTGACCCTGATTAGGATATTGCAAGCGCACTCGAGCGAATGTGAGCTGAGCGTTCTAAACGTGGGTCTCTGCAACCATAATTGCAGTAGGTTAGGTCAGGTTCGATTATGTATATTTTTGGTGATGGTATAGCCTTTAGTATTACTGGTACACTTTCTGGTATTGGTAGGGCAAGGGCAGTCACACTTCGTACATCAACACTGTAGGAGTGTGACAAGCCCGGAACAAGTAGCGGGCGGTGCAGCCGGATAGATGACGTCATGGAGGGACATACGTAATCAGTATAGGCCTGTTTACTACTCGATCAGACTTAATGTATTGCAGGCCTGCTTACATACTCGATCAGACTAATGGCGAGGTTAGGTTAGTTTATGTATGGTACCTAACCTTACCTAAACCGCTATTAAGTCAGCCCATTAAGTATAGGTTATGGTACTAAACTAAACTAACCCCCTACCATTAAGCTGATCGAGTCAGTAAAAGACGCTACGCCATTAAGTCCGATTGAGTGGTGATACAGACCTACGCTCATTAAGCCTGACCGAGTGAGTAAACAAGGCCTACGCCATTATGTAGGGCTCCCCTATATCTCCCTATGATGTCATCACGCCTGGCTGCGCCGCCTGCACAGCCACTTGTTCAGGCTCATCACAGTTCCACCCCACTACCTACAGTTTTGTCAGTTGTGTTCGGAAGTGTGACACAGCCCTACAGTACCCATGTTTCTGCTGTCGAAATATACTCTTATTCTATATAAGGAGAACACCATTACAGTGAGACACAGTAGGAAAATACTTTAACAATGGAGCAGCTCCAAAAATAGAGCTCAGGTGCACACATCAGAGCCATGCATAGACATGACATGTATATGATCTAAAATATAGACCGCCTTATGAACACTTTTTACAAAAACCACTTGCAATAAATTGTAACAAAATGTCAGAAAACAAGGAAGCCATATAGGATACAACAATATCCAACGATCATGTTTTTCCTGCTCAAGTCTGAAACAAATTCCAGATGCATATTGAAAATCTGTTTGGATTGCAAACTTCTGAAACGTGATGGGAAATCATTATGGCGTGCTTGGTCCAATCCGCTCTATTATTGAGTACACATACCTGGCCAGCGCTCTACACTTGATTATCAGCATTCAGCTCTATTTATTGAGCAATTTCAGCACCAGACACAGCAGGTAATCCAAACATAGGAGTAATGGATATTGACTGTTTCCTGCGTGAAATATTCATAAATGTTATGTGACCTATCTTTAAACAAAGTTTGAGGTTTTTTCTCAACATCATGCCCTCTATGGTGGGTCTCAGAGGTCACAGTTAGCTACACAATTAGCCGTTTAAAAAAAGACCTCATTTTCGCGACTGACATTAAATATAACTACTCTGGTTGGTATTCTAAAATCTAATCTGATAGCATTTGAAATGCGTCAGATTAGAGACTCTATTCTTATCAGTAGTACTACTCCCTACGTGTCCTCCAACTGATTAACTGGGGAGGTAAGTTGCCTGATCTATTACCGTCATATCCATATATACATTAAACTAGAATAGGATCAAATGTCACTCCAACTCTGCATTTACACCATTCGTTACAAACCTAAATCCCACGAGACAAGTGGTCCCCCATTTGACAATCATTTGTTCTTACACATACCAAAATAAAAAATGCCAACATCCTTATGTAACAATTTGCCACAAATAGTACATACATATGCGATTAACCGATTCCCGACACGCGCATAACATACCCTGCCCTCAAGGCCCTAGATTACTAGGGTAGACCTCGTGACGTCACGGGCTCGTGACGTCACACGCTCCCTATTCCAAATAGTGTCTAAAAGCGGCCTACTTTCGGCGTCCTACCAGTGAATACCTTCTGGTGCCAGCGGGATGAATTGAGACACATAAATGATAGATTGAATTGTCCGTCTACAGCTCGCTCTTCCGCGCCATTTCTCCTCCTACAATTGCAAGGGTGAGCCGCCTAGGCGATAGCTCCCTGCGCTGGCATGCAAAAAGTGGAGGCCAAGCCCATATAACGGTCAAGCCCCGCCCCTGTACACAAACATAGGGTGCCGTGCCGGTCTCGAACCTCCCGATTCGGCACCCCATTGGTGGAACCGTTGGACTGTGACGTCATGGGCCCGTGACCGTGCATGGTCAGGGTGGGACACGTTACGGAGATAGGCTGACACTCCACTGATCCTGCTCGAGGCGGAGACCCGCAGACGCGCGCTTTGCGCAGCACTGCAAGACCTCAGCAGTCACTACTCACCTCTCCAAATATCTCCTCTAATATTACGTCATCAATATTGTAGCACACCTCTTGACACGTGTATATTAACACGGTTATAACTTATAATACCCTTTAAAACCCGCTCTGTTATACTCCGCATCTCAAAATTATAAAAGTTCGGATGTAATTTTTTTTCAAGTTAAACTGGTTTAATCAGATCACTTTTTAGAGAAAAAATGCATATAATGACACCCCCAGAGTATCTTGTGAACTGCTGGTAGCTAGTGCCAGCATGTGGACCAGTATATTGACCAATCACAGTCCTCACTCCACTCTTCAAGCTTCAAGGACCTGAAGCACATTTGAAGATCAGCCGCGATATGAAAATCGGTATGATTTTGATACTACCAACTTGCAAGTCATTGTTGCGGCGCAGGAAGAAATAATCGCGCTCGAAAAATTACGCCATATATAAATGTTTTTAAAATGCCACTGAGTTAACTGCAAGTGTGGAATTAACATTGTAGGATTTCAGGAGAGAACAAATCGGGCGTTAGCAAACAAAGTGATTGGTGATCTATTGTTGAAATTTACTTGGTCCTCGACACTCAATGAGAATTGTGATGCAAAATTTTTGTATTTCAGACATAAATGGCGCATATGGTTCATACCTCATGGTTCGTATAAACATTCCAGAATGTTATGCTGTTGATTGGTTACTATTAGGACTATATATACTCGCAGTTATCATTTCTCTTGTACATATTCCAAATATTGTATTGCTTCACTTAAGATAAGAGCAGTCTGCAGAGTTTTTGATTAGTTTTACTACTTTTAATTGTAGATTTGTCAGCGCGCAGGGGGTATAGTATTTCCCTACTGACGTCCTCTCAACTGTCATGGTGTGTACTGAAAAGTGGGTACTGGTAGGGCAGGTGTCACATTTCCGTACATACAACTGACAACACCTAGGAAGCTGATGAACTGTGATGAGCTGAACAAGTGGCAGCAAACAGTACTTTTAAGTGATTTTTTAGACAGAAATTGATTTATGTGGGTTTGAGAAAGCACCGAACTCATACATCACACTAAAACATTGTTTGACCCCTTAATTATTATTTGCTCCCAAGTTTCTTGTTTTGCATCAGATTGACTGACTCATAAGAGCGTATGAGTCGACTCAGCTTACTCAAAACAGCATCCTGACGACTCAACTTTGACTCAAGCGACCCCATCCATGCGCACTTCACTCTGACTCAACTCAAACTCTATTTCTATTTAGCGGACTCGACTCTTGACTCAAGTTAGCCATATGTTTTGTTTAACAACAACTCTGACTCAAGACCGAGCCCTATTTTTCTTAATCGACTCGACTCTGACTCAAGTTTATTTGAGTCAGAGTCGAGTCAAATTTGACTCACCGACTCTGAGTCGAGCACTAACCCTGCTCTGGAACTTCTCGACGCTGAATGTGCTTACTTGTCCCGACAGTCCTGTGATTTTTTGATGAGTAATGGGTTCGCCCGAAGTATGATTTGGCTTCTAATGGAGCTGAGTTAAGACAGTTCAAGAGATGAGATTGACCTGACCGGGCCGCGCTTCCCTGTGTGGTCCATCAGTAAGTGCGGTAAGTGAAGTGCGTATAGGTGGTGTGCGGCGCCCGTGACCTGACTTGGCCGATACCGCCCTGTGCGCCCCGCAGGAGTGTGGTAAGGAGGTGTGCGGCTCCGTGACCCTGACCTGACCTTGACCTGACCGTACCGCCCTGTGCTCCCCGCAGGAAGTGTGTAAGGTGCGGCCCGTGACCTGACCTGACCCTGACCGTACCTGCCCTGGTGCTCCCCGCAGGAGTGTTGTTAAGGTGGTGTGCGGTCCGTGCTCCAACAAGTAATGTGGTGGCTTCCCAGCAGTCGGCCAAAGGCCACCTGCGCGCTGCTGGACCTGCTACGACGAGCTGAGCCGGGCCAAGGCTGACGACAAACCGGCTGGCCGACGACAGCCGAGGTGAGAGGTCTGCAGGATCACATTGGCTGTACTCCGCTGCGGCGGGCTGCAGGACACATTGGCCCGTACCTCCGCTGTGGCGGGCTGTAGGGACATATTGGCCGTACCATCCGCTGCGAGGCGGGCTGCAGTGACACATTGGCCGTACCTCCGCTGCGGCGGGCTGCAGACACATTGGCCGTAACTCCGCTGCGGCGGGCTGCAGAACACAATTGGCCGTACCTCCGCTGCGGCGGGGTCTGCAGGACACAGTTGGCCGTACCTCGCTGCGGCGGGCTGCAGAGACACATTGCCGTACCTCACGCTGCGGCGGGCTGCAGGACCATTGGCCGTACCTCCGCTGCGGCGGGCTGCAGGACACATTGGCCGTGACCGTCACGCTGCGGCGGGCTGCAGGACAGCATTGGCCTGTACCTCCGCTGCGGCGGGCTGCAGGATACACATTGGCCCCTTCCTGAAGACTGTCCGCTGCGGCGCTGCAGAAACACATTGGCCGTACTCTCCGCTTGCGGCGGGCTGCAGGACACAAGAGGCTGTACCTCCGCGTGGCGGCGGGGCTGCAGGACACATTGAATGTACTCCGCTCGGCGGTCTGCAGGACACATTGGCAGTACCTCCGCTGCGGCGTGGCGGCAGACACATTGGCCGTACCTCCGCCTGCGGCGGGCAGATAGGGACCCATTGCTGTACCTCCGCTGCGGCGGCTGCAGGACACAATGCCGTACCTCCGCTGCGGCGGGCTGAGGGACACATTTGGGGCTGTGTACCTCCGCTGCGGCGGGCTGTAGGACACCATTGGCCGTACCATCCGCTGCGGCGGGCTGTAGGACACTATTGGCTGTACCTCCGTCTGCGGCGGGCTGCAGGACCACATTGAATGTACCTCTCCGGTCTGCGGCGGGCCTGCAGGACACATGGGTCTGGTGGGGGAGGCTCAATGCTGTAACCTCCGCTGCGGCGGGCTGCTGAACACATTGGCCGTACTCGGGGGGTCGGCCCCTGGCTACTCCTCGCCTTGCCGGCGGGCTGTGGACACATTGGCCGGTACCTCCGCTGCGGCGGGCTGGCAGGACACAATTGGCTGTACCTCCGCTGGCGGTCGGGCTGCAGGACACAATTAGGCTGTACACTCGTGCCGGGCGTGTGCGGCGGGCTGCAGACACATTGGAAGTACCTCCGCTGTCGGCGGGCTGCAGAGGACACCATAGGCGTACCTCCGCTGCGGCGGGCTGCTAGGGATCACATTCGGCCCTGTACCTCCTGCTGCTGTGGCGGGCTGCCAGGACACAATTGGAGTCACCTCCCGCTGCGGCGGGCTGCCAGGACACATTGGCCGTACCTCCGCTGCGAGCGGGCTGCAGACACATTGGCTGACCTCCGCTGCGGCGGGCGCTGTAGGACACATTGGCTGTACCTCACGCTGCGGCGGGGCTGCAGGACACATGGCTGTACCTCCGCTGCGGCTGGGCTGCTAGGACACAATTGGCTGTACCCTCCGCTGCGGCGGGCTGCAGGACACATTGCTGTACTCCGCTGCGGCGGGTCAGCGGCAGGAAGCTACGAGTGGCGTCAGGGTAAGCCGGCGGTCCGTCTTTGGGCGCGTGCGGTGCAGTGACACATTGGCCGTACCTCGCTGCGTGCGGGGCTGTAGACAGCACATTATGCTGACTCGCGAACTCAAGGCGTGCTGCATACACATTGGCCGTACCTCCGCTGCGGCGGGCTGCAGGACCACATTGGCCGTACCAGCCGCAGCGGAGGGCTGCAGAAAAACACATTTGGCTGAACCGTCACGCTGCGGCGTGGTCTGCAGACAGAACATTGGCCGTGACCTCCGTCGCGGTCGGGGCTGCAGGATCACATTGGCCTTATACCCCTCCGCAGTGCGGCGGGCTGTAGACACATTGCCGTACCTGCCGCCTGCGGCGGCTGCAGGAACACTAGGCTGTACCTCCCGCTGCGGCGGTTATCTGTGTGCGTCTGTGCGCGTGGCTACGAGTGCGCGCGTTTTCATCACGAGGGTCCAATGGTCGGAGGCGGTCACGTCCTTTGGACGCCGTGGGAGCATCTGCTAGCCGCAGTACCTGCCCCTTACAGATGCGTTCACCCGGAGTTAGCTACTAAGCACGCTATGTTCGTTGCCCGTATC
>JAXIVJ010001215.1:0-147921 GCA_036785665.1 Chirona hameri
GGCAACAACCATGGTAACAACTATTCTTAGTTTTGGTGCCTCGTTTTCCATTCCAAGGGATACCGTTTTCCATTGCAAGGCAAACCTATCGCATGGGTTGGATCTGCACTGATTAATACGATAATTTGATGAGTTACTAATTGCAGGTCAACTATTTTATTAATTAAATTTTATTTTTTGGTCGAAAATGAAACGTCTCACAAAATGTTTAACTGGTTTTGTTTTATTGTGTAAGGGATATGATGGCTCTAATTGAGCCCTTGATCCATTGGCGCATCCAGAACGTCCAAAAACGTCGTTTTGAAGAACTGTCTCAAAACTCGTCCGACTTTGTGTGCTTTTGCAAACAAAGCCGTGTCGTGCTGAGCCGAGGGTGGGACGTTTTAGGGGGAGCTGGGTTGGGACGCCCTCTATTTTTTATTTATCGATAATTGTCGGCCTGCAGCACCACCGTTGCTGGCACAGCTGTTTCGGCATGAATTGCGCACCTTAAGTAAACATTTTGACTAGGATCATCTCAGGTGAGGTCACCAGGTCACATCAAGTGGCCCCACATCCAAAGAAGTTTGTGGTCGAGCCACAGCCACAGTGTTTGACTGAGCGATGTGACAATTTCGACATGAATTTAGACGAGCTATCTAACGGTATTTGTGGATTTTGTCTAATCCCCATTGGAGCCGAGATTCGGGGGGGGCGTCACATTCCTCCCCTAGCACGACTGAGCTGGCGCCGAGCGCCGGCAGGGCGCTGGTTAAGAACTGCTTTAAAACAAATTATCGCTTGTATAAGCTGTTTAGATCTTCCTTCAGGAAATGTGTTAATGTTCGACCGATTTAATTGTATTGGTAAAGCTATGGCGCCGGTGGACCCCTCGCTCCGTTCCTGTTCGGTCCCCCAAATCGTTTTCAAAAATCGACATCACATGTGTGGACCTTCGATGATGGGCGTGTTTAAATTTATCATTTTTATTTATCTTCATTATTGTATTATTGTACTATTTTATTTCTGTTTTACACTTATGTTTGCCGTTATCCCACTTCAATGTATCAGTACTTATGCATAGGTACGCTTAGTCAAGGACGTAGCAAGGGGGAACGGCCATATCCCCCCCCCCCCGTGCAAACCAATTTATACTAGATAAAATGCATTTTGTATGACGACCCGACCCCCCCCCCCCCGGTCAGCAAAATTTGGCTGAGGAGCGAAATATGATTCTACCACTAACGTACCCCCCCCCCCTGATAAAAATCCTGGTTACGTGCCTGCGCTTAACCATATGCCTTAGCAGCATGTTTTTTGGAATTTCCCCCCCCCCCCAGTGAGAGTTCCTTAGCCGAGGCCCTGCATGAACGTGATATGGCCTGCAGCAGGGGGAATCCCACCCCCTTCCGTCACCACCCCTGTCATCCCCAGAGAGGGAGGATTTACTGGATCCCACAGCCATGACAAACAGTACACAGGCGTAGCCGTGTTCAGGGGCTGGGTGGGCGGCAGTACGGGCTGGCCTGAGCGCGGCGCGGCGCGGTGGGTGCGTGTGGGTGCAGGGATTGACCCACTCCGGGGCTGGGTGGGCGGCAGTACGGGCTGGCCTGAGCGTGGCGCGGCGCGGTGGGTGCGTGTGGGTGCAGGGATTGACCCACTCCGGGCACCGCAGACCACCGAGGCTCGGAGGCGGCTCTAAGCTGCCCGGGTTCAGGGGAAGCCGGATAACGTCGCTCCTGGGAGCTCCAGGAAGCCCACACAGCCACCGAAGCCCCGGCCGTCGTGGCGGCGCTGGTGGAGAGGCCGAGATTCTAGTGGTCACCGCTGGCAGGGCGCCCCGCCCCGTCCAAGCGCTGATTTGTGACCGACATACTGCACTCAACAATCTCGTCTCTCGAGCTGCTAAATGTGTCAGGAATAGATGGGTGTGTATCCATTTCTTCTTAACGTCATCAAAATGCATTGTAACTGTATGAGATTGGATTATACGATACTTGTCCGACTGGATTAAAATGATTTTCATTGAACACGCACCGAGACGCTTCTGATACGCGGCAATATTTGGGGATTTACAGAAGAAAAAATGCAATCAAATTGTACACACACAACTATAGTGTGCACAACGAACTATACACAACACACAGTGCACAGTTGCAGACAGTGAACGCAGTCGAACCCTGGCCACTGTTTTGGAGGACCGTTCCACAACAGCAGTGCCCCAGAAAACAGCGACAGCGATGACACCAGATTAGAGTGCGTTACACTTGTTTTGCGCAGTGGCGGATATATGTAAGATATACGCGCGCATATGTACATTTCAGCGGCCAGTCCCCGGTTCTGGCCCAGGTGCTTCGTACGACCTCAGAATGACGACACAGTGAGCGACTGAGTGTCGAACTGCTCGCGTCTGTTACCGACCGCTCATCTCGGCAGCCCCAGCAGTACGGCACAGAGCGGGTCCACAGACACCGAATGACGTCAGCTGCGACTCATTGCCGGACACACTCCTCCGACCACCGCCAACCGCCAGGGAGACGGACCACCGCCAACCGTGAGGGAGACGGACCACCGCCAACCGTGAGGGAGACGGACCACCGCCAACCGTGAGGGAGACGGACCACCGCCAACCGTGAGGGAGACGGACCACCGCCAACCGTGAGGGAGCTGGACCACCGCCAACCGTGAGGGAGACGGACCACCGCCAACCGTGAGAGAGACGGGACCACCGCCAACCGTGAGGGAGACGGACCACCACCAACCGTGAGGGAGACGGACCACCGCCAACCGTGAGGGAGACGGACCACCGCCAACCGTGAGGGAGACGGACCACCGCCAACCGTGAGGGAGACGGACCACCGCCAACCGTGAGGGAGACGGACCACCGCCAACCGTGAGGGAGCTGGACCACCGCCAACCGTGAGGGAGACGGACCACCGCCAACCGTGAGAGAGACGGGGCCACCGCCAACCGTGAGGGAGACGGACCACCGCCAACCGTGAGGGAGACGGGACCACCGCCAACCGTGAGGGAGCTGGACCACCGCCAACCGTGAGGGAGCTGGACCACCGCCAACCGTGAGGGAGCTGGACCACCGCCAACCGTGAGGGACACGGACCACCGCCAACCGTGAGGGAGACGGGACCACCGCCAACCGTGAGGGAGACGGACCACCGCCAACCGTGAGGGAGACGGACCACCGCCAACCGTGAGGGAGACGGGACCACCGCCAACCGTGAGGGAGACGGACCACCGCCAACCGTGAGGGAGACGGGACCACCGCCAACCGTGAGGGAGACGGGACCACCGCCAACCGTGAGGGAGACGGGACCACCGCCAACCGTGAGGGAGCTGGACCACCGCCAACCGTGAGGGAGCTGGACCACCGCCAACCGTGAGGGAGACGGACCACCGCCAACCGTGAGGGAGACGGACCACCGCCAACCGTGAGGGAGACGGGACCGTGTCAGACCACCGCCAAACGTGAGGGAGACGGGACCGTGTCCCACCACTGCCAACCGTGAGGGAGACGGGACCACCGCCAACCGTGAGGGAGCTGGACCACCGCCAACCGTGAGGGAGACGGGACCACCGCCAACCGTGAGGGAGCTGGACCACCGCCAAACGTGAGGGAGACGGACCACCGCCAACCGTGAGGGAGACGGGACCACCGCCAACCGTGAGGGAGCTGGACCACCGCCAACCGTGAGGGAGACGGGACCACCGCCAACCGTGAGGGAGCTGGACCACCGCCAAACGTGAGGGAGACGGACCACCGCCAACCGTGAGGGAGACGGGACCGTGTCAGACCACCGCCAAACGTGAGGGAGACGGACCACCGCCAACCGCCAGGGAGACGGACCACCGCCAACCGTGAGAGAGACGGGACCGTGTCCCACCACTGCCAACCGTGAGTGAGACGGACCACCGCCAACCGCCAGGGAGACGGACCACCGCCAAACGTGAGGGAGACGGGACCGTGTCCCACCACTGCCAACCGTGAGTGAGACGGGACCACCGCCAACCGTGAGGGAGACGGGACCGCACGGTAGATGAGGTCCTCCTCTGGCAGCAGACAGCAGTTCATAGCCCGCAGCGCCGCACACTCCCTTCCTGCGACGCGACACTATTCTGAGGGTCCTGAGGCCGTCAGAAAGGTCCCGCTCACAGCTCGGCGAAAGGGCCAGGCCGTATGGCAGAAAACCAGCGACGGCCGATACCGTTTAACTTCATTTCGCCAGCGGCGGAATATGAAAATGGAGACGAAGAGCAGACCGCAGCCGGAGGCCTTACACCTCCATACGCCCAGCTAAGGCCGTAGATACCCGCCCAGCAGTTATGGAGCACATTATGTTCGGTACACCATCACATCGGAGTAAATAGGCGAACAATCTATCCTTAACGGCGATGATTCATCCTAATTTACATGACACTATAGATACGTCACGCCCCAATGTATAACGGAAACCGTACTCCGCCCGATCAGGGTCCAGGGACCATATGTAAACGGCCCAGTACAGCCACTGCCTTCCGACTTCCAGGGACCATATGTAAACGGCCCAGTACAGGCGCTGCCTTCCGACTTCCAGGGACCATATGTAAACGGCCCAGTACAGGCGCTGCCTTCCGACTTCCAGGGACCATATGTAAACGGCCCAGTACAGCCACTGCCTTCCGACTTCCAGGGACCATATGTAAACGGCCCAGTACAGGCGCTGCCTTCCGACTTCCAGGGACCATATGTAAACGGCCCAGTACAGGCGCTGCCTTCGGACGCTGAACGGTCGTGCCGCCTGGTGCACGCAACTCACCTAACCTAGATGCTTCCAAAGCCTAGACATTCATGTTGGTAGCATTACATTTTTCACCAAGCCAGGGCCGGCTGGCCGCGACGCAGCAGTGCCCTGCAGACCTTATCGCTGTGAACATCCACAGGAAATATCTCCCCCCCCCCCGATCAGCTGTCACCGTCACTCGGCAGGACACGGTGTGATTAATGACGTCACTCGGCAGGACACGGTGTGATAAATGACGTCACTCGGCAGGACACGGTGTGATAAATGACGTCACTCGGCAGGACACGGTGTGATTAATGACGTCACTCGGCAGGACACGGTGTGATAAATGACGTCACTCGGCAGGACACGGTGTGATTAATGACGTCACTCGGCAGGACACGGTGTGATTAATGACGTCACTCGGCAGGACACGGTGTGATTAATGACGTCACTCGGCAGGACACGGTGTGATTAATGACGTCACTCGGCAGGGCACGGTGTGATAAATGACGTCACTCGGCAGGACACGGTGTGATAAATGGCGTCACTCGGCAGGACACGGTGTGATAAATGACGTCACTCGGCAGGACACGGTGTGATAAATGACGTCACTCGGCAGGACACGGTGTGATTAATGACGTCACTCGGCAGGACACGGTGTGATAAATGACGTCACTCGGCAGGACACGGTGTGATAAATGACGTCACTCGGCAGGACACGGTGTGATAAATGACGTCACTCGGCAGGGCACGGTGTGATAAATGACGTCACTCGGCAGGACACGGTGTGATTAATGACGTCACTCGGCAGGACACGGTGTGATAAATGACGTCACTCGGCAGGACACGGTGTGATAAATGACGTCACTCGGCAGGGCACGGTGTGATAAATGACGTCACTCGGCAGGACACGGTGTGATTAATGACGTCACTCGGCAGGACACGGTGTGATAAATGACGTCACTCGGCAGGACACTGTGTGATAAATGACGTCACTCGGCAGGACACGGTGTGATAAATGACGTCACTCGGCAGGACACGGTGTGATAAATGACGTCACTCGGCAGGGCACGGTGTGATTAATGACGTCACTCGGCAGGACACGGTGTGATTAATGACGTCACTCGGCAGGACACGGTGTGATTAATGACGTCACTCGGCAGGACACGGTGTGATTAATGACGTCACTCGGCAGGACACGGTGTGATTAATGACGTCACTCGGCAGGACACGGTGTGATAAATGACGTCACTCGGCAGGACACGGTGTGATTAATGACGTCACTCGGCAGGACACGGTGTGATTAATGACGTCACTCGGCAGGGCACGGTGTGATAAATGACGTCACTCGGCAGGACGTGATTAATGACATCAGTCGATATGTGCCGGCCGGCACTGCCATGACGACGCGCTGCCTGATTGCTTTCGTCCGGCTCTGAGTCTACCGATGTCCACAACCGTGTACTGCTTACCGTTAAAATAGCATGGGTCGTGTAGACTACATTTCATATTCCATTTGACAATTTGCCGACCAGATTTCTGACTCCTTTAGTGCCCGGTGTTGAATACATCTGAAGCCTGAATGTATTATCGCGCTGACACGCTGGAGCCATTACTTGCCACCTTTGTGATGTTAACGACACCGCCTGGTTAGCACACCAATCAGCTCCCCCCCCCCCCCCCCCCCTCAGTTATACCGATCAACCGGCACCGGGACACCGCAGCAGTGGCGCCCGGCCGGCCGACAAACTGAATGGGCACAAAATAGGACCTGAATGGGACGCGGAATAGGACCTGAATGGGACGCTCAATAGGACACAGCTAACTACGTGCTGAGAGACCCGCGCCAGCGGACGGATACCCCTCCCTGTCCTGCCCTGTCCTGCCCTGTCCTGCCCTCCCCTGTCCTGTCCTGTCCTGTCCTGTCCTGTCCTGTCCTGTCCTGCCCTGCCCTGCCCTGCCCTGCCCTGCCCTGCCCTGCCCTGCCCTGCCCTGCCCTGCCCTGCCCTGCCCTGCCCCTCCCTGCCCTGTCCTGCCCTGCCCTGTCCTGCCCTGCCCTGCCCTGCCCTGCCCTGCCCTGCCCTGCCCTGCCCTACCCCCCCCCCCCCCCCTCCCTCTCCACACGTCTCCTCTGCGCAGGTATCGCCCACCTATATCCGGACACGTCACCAGCCGGGTCACTGACCTCGGAGGTCACACAGCGGCGTCACAGCCGGGTCACTGACCTCGGAGGTCACATAGCGGCGTCACAGCGGCGTCACAGCCGGGTCACTGACCCCGGAGGTCACAGCGGCGTCGCAGCGGCGTCACAGCCGGGCCACTGACCTCGGAGGTCACACAGCGGCGTCACAGCGGCGTCACAGCCGGGTCACTGACCTCGTAGGTCACACAGCGGCGTCACAGCGGCGTCACAGCGGCGTCACAGCCGGGTCACTGACCCCGGAGGTCACAGCGGCGTCACAGCGGCGTCACAGCCGGGTCACTGACCTCGTAGGTCACACAGCGGCGTCACAGCGGCGTCACAGCGGCGTCACAGCCGGGTCACTGACCCCGGAGGTCACAGCGGCGTCACAGCGGCGTCACAGCCGGGTCACATACCCCGGAGGTCACACAGCGGCGTCACAGCGGCGTCACAGCCGGGTCACTGACCCCTGAGGTCACACTGGGGGGGGGGGGGGGGGGGTAACAGCGGCGTCACAGCCGGGTCACCACTGATACCGCCGCCGCTGTAACCCGCCCCTTCCGTCGTGCCAGCTTCCTTTGGACGCCCGTCCGCCCGGCTGACTGCTGTGTCCCAATACATCGTCTCGGCGGCTATAATGTGACTGAGGTGCCCCAATACATCGTCTCGGCGGCTATAATGTGACTGATGTGTCCCAATACATCGTCTCGACGGCTATAATGTGACTGATGTGCCCCAATACATCGTCTCGGCGGCTATAATGTGACTGATGTGCCCCAATACATCGTCTCGGCGGCTATAATGTGACTGATGTGCCCCAATACATCGTCTCGGCGGCTATGTAACTGAAGGTGACCGGCAGTGACTGCTGTGCCCCAATACATCGTCTCGGCAGCTATAATGTGACTGATGTGCCCCAATACATCGTCTCGGCGGCTATAATGTGACTGATGTGCCCCAATACATCGTCTCGGCGGCTATAATGTGACTGATGTGCCCCAATACATCGTCTCGGCGGCTATGTAACTGAAGGTGACCGGCAGTGACTGCTGTGCCCCAATACATCGTCTCGGCAGCTATAATGTGACTGATGTGCCCCAATACATCGTCTCGGCGGCTATAATGTGACTGAAGGTGTACGGGAGTGACTGATGTCCCAATACATCGTCTCGGCGGCTATGTAACTGAAAGTGTCCGGGAGTGACTGATGTGCCCCAATACATCGTCTCGGCGGCTATAATGTGACTGAGGTGCCCCAATACAACGTCTCGGCGGCTATGTAACTGAAGGTGTCCGGGAGTGACTGCTGTGTCCCAATACATCGTCTCGGCGGCTAGAATGTGACTGAGGTGCCCCAATACATCGTCTCGGCGGCTATAATGTGACTGAGGTGCCCCAATACATCGTCTCGGCGGCTATAATGTGACTGAGGTGCCCCAATGCATCGTCTCGGCGGCTATAATGTGACTGAGGTGCCCCAATACATCGTCTCGGCGGCTATAATGTGATTGAGGTGCCCCAATACATCGTCTCGGCGGCTATAATGTGACTGAGGTGCCCCAATACATCGTCTCGGCGGCTATAATGTGACTGAGGTGCCCCAATACATCGTATCGGCGGCTATAATGTGACTGAGGTGCCCCAATACATCGTCTCGGCGGCTATAATGTGACTGAGGTGCCCCAATACATCGTCTCGGCGGCTATAATGTGACTGAGGTGCCCCAATACATCGTCTCGGCGGCTATAATGTGACTGGGGTGCCCCAATACATCGTCTCGGCGGCTATAATGTGACTGAGGTGCCCCAATACATCGTCTCGGCGGCTATAATGTGACTGAGGTGCCCCAATACATCGTCTCGGCGGCTATAATGTGACTGAGGTGCCCCAATACATCGTCTCGGCGGCTATAATGTGGCTGAGGTGCCCCAATACATCGTCTCGGCGGCTATAATGTGACTGAGGTGCCCCAATACATCGTCTCGGCGGCTATAATGTGGCTGAGGTGCCCCAATACATCGTCTCGGCGGCTATAATGTGACTGATGTGTCCCAATACATCGTCTCGGCGGCTATGTAACTGAAGGTGTCCGGGAGTGACTGATGTGCCCCAATACATCGTCTCGGCGGCTATAATGTGACTGAGGTGCCCCAATACATCGTCTCGGCGGCTATAATGTGACTGAGGTGCCCCAATACATCGTCTCGGCGGCTATAATGTGACTGAGGTGCCCCAATACATCGTCTCGGCGGCTATAATGTGACTGAAGTGCCCCAATACATCGTCTCGGCGGCTATAATGTGACTGAGGTGCCCCAATACATCGTCTCGGCGGCTATAATGTGACTGAGGTGTCCCAATACATCGTCTCGGCGGCTATAATGTGACTGAGGTGCCCCAATACAACGTCTCGGCGGCTATAATGTGACTGAGGTGCCCCAATACATCGTCTCGGCGGCTATAATGTGACTGAGGTGCCCCAATACATCGTCTCGGCGGCTATAATGTGACTGAGGTGTCCCAATACATCGTCTCGGCGGCTATAATGTGACTGAGGTGCCCCAATACATCGTCTCGGGGGCTATAATGTGACTGAGGTGCCCCAATACATCGTCTCGGGGGCTATAATGTGACTGAGGTGCCCCAATACATCGTCTCGGCGGCTATAATGTGACTGAGGTGCCCCAATACATCGTCTCGGCGGCTATAATGTGACTGAGGTGCCCCAATACATCGTCTCGGCGGCTATAATGTGACTGAGGTGCCCCAATACATCGTCTCGGCGGCTATAATGTGACTGAGGTGCCCCAATACATCGTCTCGGCGGCTATAATGTGACTGAAGTGCCCCAATACATCGTCTCGGCGGCTATAATGTGACTGAGGTGCCCCAATACATCGTCTCGGCGGCTATAATGTGACTGAGGTGTCCCAATACATCGTCTCGGCGGCTATAATGTGACTGAGGTGCCCCAATACAACGTCTCGGCGGCTATAATGTGACTGAGGTGCCCCAATACATCGTCTCGGCGGCTATAATGTGACTGAGGTGCCCCAATACATCGTCTCGGCGGCTATAATGTGACTGAGGTGTCCCAATACATCGTCTCGGCGGCTATAATGTGACTGAGGTGCCCCAATACATCGTCTCGGGGGCTATAATGTGACTGAGGTGCCCCAATACATCGTCTCGGGGGCTATAATGTGACTGAGGTGCCCCAATACATCGTCTCGGGGGCTATAATGTGACTGAGGTGCCCCAATACATCGTCTCGGCGGCTATAATGTGACTGAGGTGCCCCAATACATCGTCTCGGCGGCTATAATGTGACTGATGTGCCCCAATACATCGTCTCGGCGGCTATAATGTGACTGAGGTGCCCCAATACATCGTCTCGGCGGCTATAATGTGACTGAGGTGCCCCAATACATCGTCTCGGCGGCTATAATGTGACTGAAGTGCCCCAATACATCGTCTCGGCGGCTATAATGTGACTGAGGTGCCCCAATACATCGTCTCGGCGGCTATAATGTGACTGAGGTGTCCCAATACATCGTCTCGGCGGCTATAATGTGACTGAGGTGCCCCAATACAACGTCTCGGCGGCTATAATGTGACTGAGGTGCCCCAATACATCGTCTCGGCGGCTATAATGTGACTGAGGTGCCCCAATACATCGTCTCGGCGGCTATAATGTGACTGAGGTGTCCCAATACATCGTCTCGGCGGCTATAATGTGACTGAGGTGCCCCAATACATCGTCTCGGGGGCTATAATGTGACTGAGGTGCCCCAATACATCGTCTCGGGGGCTATAATGTGACTGAGGTGCCCCAATACATCGTCTCGGGGGCTATAATGTGACTGAGGTGCCCCAATACATCGTCTCGGCGGCTATAATGTGACTGAGGTGCCCCAATACATCGTCTCGGCGGCTATAATGTGACTGATGTGCCCCAATACATCGTCTCGGCGGCTATAATGTGACTGATGTGCCCCAATACATCGTCTCGGCGGCTATAATGTGACTGATGTGCCCCAATACATCGTCTCGGCGGCTATGTAACTGAAGGTGTCCGGCAGTGACTGCTGTGCCCCAATACATCGTCTCGGCGGCTATGTAACTGAAGGTGTCCGGCAGTGACTGCTGTGCCCCAATACATCGTCTCGGCGGCTATGTAACTGAAGGTGTCCGGCAGTGACTGCTGTGCCCCAATACATCGTCTCGGCGGCTATGTAACTGAAGGTGTCTGGGAGTGAGGCATGTGATGGGCCGACACGAGCCGCCACATTACTCACATACCTACACAATACACATTACTCACACGCACACCTCTATATACCAGCTGCGGTATCAGTCCTTAGTGGCAAGACCTCGCAGTGCTCTATATACCAGCTGCGGTATCAGTCCTTAGTGGCAAGACCTCGCAGTGCTCTATATACCAGCTGCGGTATCAGTCCTTAGTGGCAAGACCTCGCAGTGCTCTATATACCAGCTGCGGTATCAGTCCTTAGTGGCAAGACCTCGCAGTGCTCTATATACCAGCTGCGGTATCAGTCCTTAGTGGCAAGACCTCGCAGTGCTCTATATACCAGCTGCGGTATCAGTCCTTAGTGGCAAGACCTCGCAGTGCTCTATATACCAGCTGCGGTATCAGTCCTTAGTGGCAAGACCTCGCAGTGCTCTATATACCAGCTGCGGTATCAGTCCTTAGTGGCAAGACCTCGCAGTGCTCTATATACCAGCTGCGGTATCAGTCCTTAGTGGTAAGACCTCGCAGTGCTCTATATACCAGCTGCGGTATCAGTCCTTAGTGGTAAGACCTCGCAGTGCTCTATATACCAGCTGCGGTATCAGTCCTTAGTGGTAAGACCTCGCAGTGCTCTATATACCAGCTGCGGTATCAGTCCTTAGTGGCAAGACCTCGCAGTGCTCTATATACCAGCTGCGGTATCAGTCCTTAGTGGCAAGACCTCGCAGTGCTCTATATACCAGCTGCGGTATCAGTCCTTAGTGGCAAGACCTCGCAGTGCTCTATATACCAGCTGCGGTATCAGTCCTTAGTGGCAAGACCTCGCAGTGCTCTATATACCAGCTGCGGTATCAGTCCTTAGTGGCAAGACCTCGCAGTGCTCTATATACCAGCTGCGGTATCAGTCCTTAGTGGTAAGACCTCGCAGTGCTCTATATACCAGCTGCGGTATCAGTCCTTAGTGGCAAGACCTCGCAGTGCTCTATATACCAGCTGCGGTATCAGTCCTTAGTGGCAAGACCTCGCAGTGCTCTATATACCAGCTGCGGTATCAGTCCTTAGTGGTAAGACCTCGCAGTGCTCTATATACCAGCTGCGGTATCAGTCCTTAGTGGCAAGACCTCGCAGTGCTCTATATACCAGCTGCGGTATCAGTCCTTAGTGGCAAGACCTCGCAGTGCTCTATATACCAGCTGCGGTATCAGTCCTTAGTGGCAAGACCTCGCAGTGCTCTATATACCAGCTGCGGTATCAGTCCTTAGTGGTAAGACCTCGCAGTGCTCTATATACCAGCTGCGGTATCAGTCCTTAGTGGCAAGACCTCGCAGTGCTCTATATACCAGCTGCGGTATCAGTCCTTAGTGGCAAGACCTCGCAGTGCTCTATATACCAGCTGCGGTATCAGTCCTTAGTGGCAAGACCTCGCAGTGCTCTATATACCAGCTGCGGTATCAGTCCTTAGTGGTAAGACCTCGCAGTGCTCTATATACCAGCTGCGGTATCAGTCCTTAGTGGCAAGACCTCGCAGTGCTCTATATACCAGCTGCGGTATCAGTCCTTAGTGGTAAGACCTCGCAGTGCATAACACACCACAATATCGCCGAAATACCGGCCCACATGTGAAAGACACCCCGCTTCACACCTGAAACATGCTCCTTCCCATCACATACAAATACAAATAGAAGCGTCATTACAGAGTGGAGGTACCTCGGGCGATACTGATACAATCACTAAAATGTCTTCTTCCCGTATAGACGTACGTCGCTGACCGCGTGGGACTCGCAGCTCTGATAGAGATGCACCACCGGTACACAGACCCACACCCTGGCCTGAGAGAGATGCACCACCGGTACACATTCCCACACCCTGGTCTGAGAGATGCACCACCAGTACACAGTCCCACACCCTGGCCTGCTGATATGGCCTCTCCGTACCATCCGTCTGTTCCCACCAGCCGCGTGAGTTTCCCACGCCGAGAGACGCGGGATCACAGAGACTGAGATTGGGTCACCCGGTACCGCCCGGAGACGGGACACCACGTGTATGGCGGGGGACCACGTGTACAATGGGAGACCACGTGTACGGCTGGGGACCACGTGTATGACGGGAGAGCACGCGTACGGCGGGGGACCACGTGTGCGATGGGAGACCACGTGTACGGCGGGAGACACGTGCACGACGGGAGACCACGTGTACGACAGGAGACACGTGTGCGACGGCCGACGGGAGAGCACGTGCAAGTCAGTCGCGGTACAGAGGAGGTACAAAGTTAAGGTAAAGAGGTACAGGTACAGAGTTAGAGGTACACAAATACAGAGCTGTTGCAGACTGAGATGTATTGGGCACGAGGCGAGCGCTGAGGGCCGCAACTAGAGATGCAAAATTCTGGTCACAGCCGTGACTGAAGTTATGACTGGCCAGGCCAGCCACAGGGTTAGCATTGCAGCGCCGTGACTAAAGCTGTGACTTGCCAGCTCATGTCATGGCCGTGACTAAGCTGTGACCAAAGATTTAGGATTTTCTGCAGCTCTAGCGCCAACCAATGTTTAAGGAAACTCCAGCAGCAGCGGCAGCAGCGGCGGCAGCGACGGCGGTGCTGGGTCCCTGTGTCTCCGTGTGACGAGTGAGTCACCAACGGAAGCCGGTCGGCTCCCGGGCAGTTCGATGGCCGGTAGCCATGAAACTCGAGGTCAATGGCTACCTCTCGACTCTCGAGTCAGCCGCCTCCGCCGCCACGGTACTGCGAGACCGACCCGGCCCAGCCGCCACGGTACTGCGAGTCTGACCCGGCCCAGCACCCGCCACGGTACTGCGAGACCGACCCGGCCCAGCAGAGTCTGACCCGGCCCAGCATCGCCGGAGGGCAGTCAGCAGTCCTGCATTGTACATAGCCGCGGTACTGCGAGACCGACCCGGCCCAGCACCACTGCCACCGCCACGGTACTGCGAGACCGACCCGACCCAGCACCACCGCCGCCGCCACGGTACTGCGAGACCGACCCGGCCCAGCACAGAGTCTGACCCGGCCCGGCACCACCGCAGGGCAGTCAGCAGTCCTGCATTGTACGTGGCCACGGTACTGCGAGTCTGACCCGGCCCAGCACCACCGCCGCCGCCACGGTACTGCAGGACCGACCCGGCCCGGCACCACCGCAGCCGCCACGGTACTGCAGGACCGACCCGGCCCGGCACCACCGCAGCCGCCACGGTACTGCGAGTCTGACCCGGCCCAGCGCCACCGCCGCCGCCACGGTACTGCGAGTCTGACCCGGCCCGGCACCACCGCCGCCGCCACGGTACTGCGAGTCTGACCCGGCCCGGCACCACCGCCGCCGCCACGGTACTGCGAGTCTGACCCGGCCCGGCACCACCGCCGCCGCCACGGTACTGCGAGTCTGACCCGGCCCAGCGCCACCGCCGCCGCCACGGTACTGCAGGACCGACCCGGCCCGGCACCACCGCAGCCGCCACGGTACTGCGAGTCTGACCCGGCCCACCACCACCGCAGCCGCCACGGTACTGCGAGTCTGACCCGGCCCGGCACCACCGCCGCCGCCACGGTACTGCGAGTCTGACCCGGCCCACCACCACCGCAGGGCAGTCAGCCGCCACTGCCCCGGACATTTGCAGTCGACTTTCCGCACAAAACGCCAACAGGTCGCTTTCGGCGACATAGCCGTTCTTAGCAGGAAAACATCAAACTATGCAATCGAATGTGCTAATTCGCTAATAGGGTGCATACTATGTTGGTGATGGTGATGATTGGAGCTTGCGTGCGCCGCAACTGCCAGGGCTATAGCATACCAAGTTGAAGGCATGTGGGTGTGTTTGTGCGTGTTTCTCTGTGTATTGTGTATGTCTAATTGGTGGGCTGAATTGGCAGTAGTGGTCCATTCCTTACCATGTAGAGGCCCAGTTTCAGTTTTCGGGGGTCGAACTCCTCGATGGTCTCTATCCGTGGCCTGCGGCGGACGTTTCCCACGAGGGCCCGCATTACTGCCGCCAGCCGCCGCCCCTCTGGCGGAGAGCGTCCCTCTGAAGAGCCCCGGTCGGCTCCAGAGACGGCACTCTGGTCGACTCTAGGCGCTATCCAAGACTCTCGACTGTAGAGTGTAGGCGCCTTCTGAGTAGCTCCAATCGACTCCAGAGACTCCAGGCTTTGAACGTCCCCAGCTGTTACTCAGCTCCGTTCAGCTTCACTCTCAGCTCCACACAGCTCTCACCAGCTCCACTCGCTGCTCCAGTCAGCTCTGTTTGACTCCACAGTCCACCACCTCCGAAGTCGGCACAGATCTGCTGCACTCTCGGCCTCGACTCAGCCAGCGCACTCCCTGACAGTCTGAGAGATCCCGCACTCAGCCGCAGTGGCTCCACCGCAGCACAGGCTGCACCTTCCCCAGGCGACCCTCGCCGGCCTGCCGCCGTACCGTACCGTACCTCCCGGACCCTCGCCGGCCTGCCGACTCACAGCTCTACACCGGCACCACACCGCGTCACAAACGCCGATCACTGACAATCACAGACCACCATCACCAACGATCACCGAATGTCACCACCAGTCGCCGATATCGCCAGGCGTCATCATCAGCCACAGACGTCTGGTCAGCAGTCCCGCCACACCGACACGGCTCACCACTGCTCCGTGTACCCGGCCCGGGCCTTGAGGCCTCCTCGGCGGCCACCTCCACCGGAGGACGCTCCCAACTCACACCTCACACAGCCCGCAACACAGAGTCACTGCACCATCCCCCGGCTGGCCGACCGAGCTGGCCGCTCCACCGCCACCGGTCGCTGACGCCGCCAGCCGGAAAGTTCCCCGTCCGCGCCGCTTCAGCCGCGCCTGAGACAATGGCGGCGCAGTGTCTCAGGCGGGGGGGGGGCGGATGCGGGGGCGGCGATGGAGGTGGGGACGTCGGCGGCGCGGCACGGGCCGGATGGTTCCGGTCCGTTTCCTGCGGGGCGGAGCGGACGGTGCCGGTCGTTACAGAGCGAGAAGGGTGGAGCTGGTACCGCAGAGAGACACCAGGGAGTCCTCGTGTCTGCTCGACTCGGCTGGCAGGCACTCAGCCTCGGGACCACGAGGAGAACCACAGACGCGCGTTGGCACCGTCCGTAGGAAGACACTCCTGTGCGACACAGCGGCGGTCCCACTGGACAGCACAGTATCAGCCTCAGAGAGGAGTCTCGGTCGGACCCACACGGCCCACACGGCTCCCCACCGCAACAGGTGTCTCAGCACAGACCACTGCCAGAGCCAGAGCCAGCCGACCCGGCAGCTGTCGGCGCTCCCACGTCCTATGACGGACAGGATGCCACTCAACACTGTACACACCACACACCAGCCCAGCGAGCGACGCTGCACAGCACACAGCACACAGCACACAGCACACAGCACACAGCACACAGCACACAGCACACAGCACACAGCACACACCACACACCACACACCAGCCCAGCGAGCGACGCTGCACAGCACACAGTACACAGCACACAGCACACAGCACACAGCACACAACACACAGCACACAGCACACAGCACACCAGCCCTCAGTATGAGGAGCAGAGGAGAGCACCGGCCGCGCCGCCGGTCCGCGCCACACTTGCAGAAAGCGAGGGCGGCCGGCGGCTCGTCGTTTGGCGGCGGCGGCGGCGCGGCGCGGTGCCACTTGACTGGCCAGGCACGACCACCGCCACAGACGCCTTAGGGGTCATTCGCCCATGCGGCACACAGCAGACCTGGCCGCTAACGGCGCCGGCTGCTGGCCGATCCTCCGCCGCCCGCGGTCGCTGCTGGGGCGGCCCGCACCGGCCGTCGCCCACGGAGAGGCACGCTCAGACAAAAACTGAACCGCCCGGCCAGAGCCAGGCGGGGGCGGCGGCGGCGGCGGCGGGGGCGGCCACCGAAAGCAGCCAACGGAAGTAGGCCGAAAGAGATGCGAAGAATAACAGAAAATCTGCTTAAGGAGAAACTGAAAGCCAACCTAAACAACTTCACAACATAAATGTAACGACATCGCCTCAAAAACTGCTCACTCTCTATCCACATTCTGCATCTATCCCAGCGTTGGTTCCAGTACTCCTAAAGGGGACGCGGCAGCAGCAGTGTGCCGCCACTGCGCTGGCCTCTGCTGGCCGGGAGGGCGGCCGGGAGGGCGGCGCTGGCGGAGGAGGGTGGAGGGGATGAGAGAGCGGGGACGGTGAGTGATGAGGCACTCCGCCCGGTCACGACTGGCGACGCCTAGGGTCACCGGCCTCCTGCCGTGACGTCACAGGAGTCACCTGTCGTGACGTCACTGGTGTACCTGCCGTGTTACCCGCCATGACGTCACTGGTGTCTTTCAACCAGCCCGTCTGAAGCTAGACAAGCTCAGCACCGCGGCGGCGGCGCCAGAGATAGAGATAGAGAGATAATTCGGCCCGGACGAACCGAATTGGACGGCGCCGTCAGCGCCGATCGAACAGCGGTGTAACTGATGTAATATAGTGTGATATGGTATAATACGGTGTAATAGGATGTAATAGGGTGTAATAGGGTGTAATGGGGTACAATAGGCAGGTGTGATTGACGTCATGAGGCGGCCGTAAAGGGCCGACACACGTCTGCTAACCGCCCTGTAAACCAGTGATAGCCGAGCGAGTCATCGGCGCCTCATCAGAGCGGCATCCCCGTCCCCGCCCCTAGAGTCTCGACCCCACCCCCAGCCCAGCCGCCAGCGTCAGATCCCACCCCACACCAGCCGCCAGCGTCAGATCCCACCCCACCCCAGCCGCCAGCGTCGGACCCCACTCCACCCCAGCCGCCAGCGTCAGATCCCACCCCACCCTAGCCGCCAGCGTCAGATCCCACCCCACACCAGCCGCCAGCGTCAGATCCCACCCCACCCCAGCCGCCAGCGTCGGACCCCACTCCACCCCAGCCGCCAGCGTCAGATCCCACCCCACCCCAGCCGCCAGCGTCGGACCCCACCCCACCCCAGCCGCCAGCGTCAGATCCCACTCCACCCCAGCCGCCAGCGTCAGATCCCACCCCACACCAGCCGCCAGCGTCAGATCCCACCCCACCCCAGCCGCCAGCGTCGGACCCCACTCCACCCCAGCCGCCAGCGTCAGATCCCACCCCACCCCAGCCGCCAGCGTCAGATCCCACCCCACACCAGCCGCCAGCGTCAGATCCCACCCCACCCCAGCCGCCAGCGTCGGACCCCACTCCACCCCAGCCGCCAGCGTCAGATCCCACCCCACCCAAGCCGCCAGCGTCAGACCCCACTCCACCCCAGCCGCCAGCGTCAGATCCCACCCCACCCCAGCCGCCAGCGTCAGATCCCACCCCACCCTAGCCGCCAGCGTCAGATCCCACCCCACCCCAGCCGCCAGCGTCAGATTCCACCCCACCCCAGCCGCCAGCGTCAGATCCCACCCCACCCAAGCCGCCAGCGTCAGACCCCACTCCACCCCAGCCGCCAGCGTCACCAGACAGGTCAGCAAACACGGCACCGAGCCGGCACCGACGCCAGTGACGTCACGCCGGCCCGGTCACGTGACGCCGGCCGGGTGTCAGTGGTGAGGTCACGTGACCGGCCGGTATCTCTGGGCAATAATGCGCCGTCTGTAAACGGGACGGCTATCGCGCGGTACACACGGCCTGGGAGACCCGGGAGACGCCGCCGCCGCTGGACGGGGGAGCACCGCACCGGCACACACAGCCCGGCGCGTCGCAAGGAGTTGGGAGGATACATAGTTAGGAGTTGGTCCGAAACATTAATGTTTTGGAACATTGAAATTGATGTTATGAAAACAGTACCTGACCGGTCCAGTCCAGTCCGGTAGGTCCAGTCCAGTCAGGTCAGGTCAGGTCAGGTCAGGTCAGGTCAGGTCAGGTCAGGTCAGGTCCGTCCAGTCCGTTCCAGTCAGGTCAGGTCAGGTCAGGTCAGGTCAGGTCAGGTCAGGTCAGGTCAGGTCAGGTCAGGTCAGGTCCGTCCAGTCCGTTCCAGTCAGGTCAGGTCAGGTCAGGTCAAGTCAGGTCAGACAAAACAGAGCGTCAGTACCGATCTCTCGCCTCACGGGGCCGCCTGGTGGCCGCCCCGGACCCGAGCTGTAACCGATGTTCCCACGCCGCGTCAGTTGTTCCCACGCCGCGTCAGTGTCCAGTGTACACTGTACACTGTCCACTTCACAGTTCACACGGGCGGCCGCTGAGCCGGTAAGTCCGACAGGTCGGCCGGCGCCACACCCGAGCTATCAGTCCGACAACGCGGTGGCTTCGATCTGACCACGTGGTGGCTTCGATCTGACTACCACGTGCTGGCGTCGACCTGACCACGTGGTGGCTTCGATCTGACCACGTGTTGATTGACGGTTTAACCCTCGCCCTACGGGGGGGGGCTGACAGGCCCCAATTCCCCCAAATTTCAAAGCAATATCTGCATTTTTGACTGAGTGATGGCTCCTTAAATGTACACAAACTCTGACGTCATTTTTTTTAAATAACATTTTTTGACCTTTTTTGACAAGATACGGCCAAGTAATTACCTTTTCTGTATTTCTGAGCCAAAACTGGTCTAGCAACATGCCTTTTTATTTACATTTCTCAATTTCTAATTTTGAGGTTTTCTGAAGAGTAAAATCGCTGTTCTGGACGTTGTAAATCCGAGGTCATTCACTTGACCTGGAAGGTCACCCGTTGACCTGAAGCCTAAAAATCGCAAACTCTTAAGATTCCTCTAATGACAGGCAACATGCTGGTTCTTACCGCATTGCTCTAAGTTCACCACCCTAAATGGACGCGACGTGCCCGGAGGTGAGTGTGGGGGCTTCGACCTACACCAGAGCGAGCTGTGCCGTGGCGGCGGTCGCAGTTAACCATTTATCCTTCTTTTCAGACAGGGTGCCTTGATTTAAGCTTTTTTGCTTTTGCACCTTTCTGATTTACTTTCATATTTTGTTTAATTTATGTTTAATAAACTTGGTGATGATGATGATGATGAAGTTGCTTGGTTTGGAAGTTAACAGGGGGGCCTGTCAGCCCCCCCCCCCCCCCCCCCCCGTAGGGCGAAGGTGGAAAAAAAAACTCCCGTAGGCCGAAGGTTAATCTAACCACGTAGTGGCTTCGATCTTCTGACCAGGTATTGATTGACGGTTTAACCTGACCACGTGCAGGCGTCGACCTGACCACGTGCTGACTTCGATCTTCTGACCAGGTATTGATTGACGGTTTAACCTGACCACGTGCAGGCGTCGACCTGACCACGTGCTGACTTCGATCTTCTGACCAGGTATTGATTGACGGTTTAACCTGACCACGTGCAGGCGTCGACCTGACCACGTGCTGACTTCGATCTTCTGACCAGGTATTGATTGACGGTTTAACCTGACCACGTGCAGGCGTCGACCTGACCACGTGCTGACTTCGATCTTCTGACCAGGTATTGATTGACGGTTTAACCTGACCACGTGCAGGCGTCGACCTGACCACGTGCTGACTTCGATCTTCTGACCAGGTATTGATTGACGGTTTAACCTGACCACGTGCAGGCGTCGACCTGACCACGTGCTGACTTCGATCTTCTGACCAGGTATTGATTGACGGTTTAACCTGACCACGTGCAGGCGTCGACCTGACCACGTGCTGACTTCGATCTTCTGACCAGGTATTGATTGACGGTTTAACCTGACCACGTGCAGGCGTCGACCTGACCACGTGCTGACTTCGATCTTCTGACCAGGTATTGATTGACGGTTTAACCTGACCACGTGCAGGCGTCGACCTGACCACGTGCTGACTTCGATCTTCTGACCAGGTATTGATTGACGGTTTAACCTGACCACGTGCAGGCGTCGACCTGACCACGTGCTGACTTCGATCTTCTGACCAGGTATTGATTGACGGTTTAACCTGACCACGTGCAGGCGTCGACCTGACCACGTGCTGACTTCGATCTTCTGACCAGGTATTGATTGACGGTTTAACCTGACCACGTGCAGGCGTCGACCTGACCACGTGCTGACTTCGATCTTCTGACCAGGTATTGATTGACGGTTTAACCTGACCACGTGCAGGCGTCGACCTGACCACGTGCTGACTTCGATCTTCTGACCAGGTATTGATTGACGGTTTAACCTGACCACGTGCAGGCGTCGACCTGACCACGTGCTGACTTCGATCTTCTGACCAGGTATTGATTGACGGTTTAACCTGACCACGTGCAGGCGTCGACCTGACCACGTGCTGGCGTCGACCTGTCCACGTGCTGGCGTCGACCTGTCCACGTGCTGACTTCGATCTTCTGACCAGGTATTGATTGACGGTTTAACCTGACCACGTGCAGGCGTCGACCTGACCACGTGCTGGCGTCGACCTGTCCACGTGCTGGCGTCGACCTGTCCACGTGCTGGCGTCGATCTTCTGACCAGGTATTGATTGACGGTTTAACCTGACCACGTCCAGGCGTCGACCTGACCACGTGCTGGCGTCGACCTGTCCACGTGCTGACTTCGATCTTCTGACCAGGTATTGATTGACGGTTTAACCTGACCACGTGCAGGCGTCGACCTGACCACGTGCTGGCGTCGACCTGTCCACGTGCTGGCGTCGATCTGTCCAAGTGCTGGCGTCGATCTTCTGACCAGGTATTGATTGACGGTTTAACCTGACCACGTGCAGGCGTCGACCTGACCACGTGCTGGCGTCGACCTGTCCACGTGGTGGCTTCGATCTTCTGACCAGGTATTGATTGACGGTTTAACCTGACCACGTGCAGGCGTCGACCTGACCACGTGCTGGCGTCGACCTGTCCACGTGGTGGCTTCGATCTTCTGACCAGGTATTGATTGACGGTTTAACCTGACCACGTGCAGGCGTCGACCTGACCACGTGCTGGCGTCGACCTGTCCACGTGCTGGCGTCGATCTGACCACGTGCAGGCGTCGACCTGACCACGTGGTGGCTTCGATCTGACCACGTGCAGGCGTCGACCTGACCACGTGGTGGCTTCGATCTGACCACGTGGTGGTTTCGATCTGACCACGTGATGGCGTCGATCCGACCACGTGCTGGCGTCGATCCGACCACGTGTTGACTGACGATTCATAGCCACAGCCACCGAGGGAGGTGACGCAGGGTAGGCGCGGACCAGGAACGACGCCCGAGGTAGTCAGCAAGAGGCAACAGACCACGCACATACTGGCTGCTACCCCGCTGTCTCCGTCACTGGCCGCTGTCGGTGACGATCCACGTCGTGATGCCTCTCCTCTCCTCCGTCTCTGCCTTTCCTCAGACCGATTCTGCTGGCACCATGAGCCCTTCAGCGGCCCGACACTGGGCCGCGGTGGAGTGTCGTGCTGAACTCCTGAAGGCCCGACACTGGGCCGCCGTGGAGTGTCGTGCTGAGCTCCTGAAGGCCCGACACTGGGCCGCCGTGGAGTACAGAGCTGGAGCTGTGCTGGCGCTGCCACCGGCGAGTCAGAGTCTCAGAGATAGGCTTTCTCCGTGCACGGGACAGCCGCACCGTATTCGCAGAGAAGTGGAGAGGAGAGGAGGAGAGGAGCCACGCCGCGGCGCGGCACGGGAGTCTGATCAGACTGCAGATCACGGATCACGGTGACTGGGAGGTGTCGGGAGCGGAGAGAGGGGGAGAGAGGGGGAGAGGGAGGGAGGGAGATGGGGAGGGAGAGGGGAGGGAGAGGGGAGGGAGAGGGGAGGGAGAGGGGAGGGAGAGGGGAGGGAGAGGGGAGGGAGAGGGGGAGGTGGGAGGGAGAGGAGAGGAGACAGGAGAGACAAGAGAGGGAGGAGGTAAGAGAGAAAAGAGGAGGGATGCAGAAGGGAGAAGAGAGGAATATTTCGACAGAAGAGACGAGATGGGAGAAAAGAAAGCAGACACCGCCAGCACTCCAAACGCTCGGGGAGTTACCGGGTACCCGGCTGAGCGCACCGCCCACACGGACTGCTTCGAGCGCACCCCATCACACGCTCGGGGAGTTACCGGGTACCCGGCTGAGCGCACCGCCCACACGGACTGCTTCGAGCGCACCCCATCACACGCTCGGGGAGTTACCGGGTACCCGGCTGAGCGCACCGCCACAACACACTGCTTCGAGCGCACCCCATCACACGCTCGGGGAGTTACCGGGTACCCGGCTGAGCGCACCGCCACAACACACTGCTTCGAGCGCACCCCATCACACGCTCGGGGAGTTACCGGGTACCCGGCTGAGCGCACCGCCACAACACACTGCTTCGAGCGCACCCCATCACACGCTCGGGGAGTTACCGGGTACCCGGCTGAGCGCACCGCCACAACACACTGCTTCGAGCGCACCCCATCACACGCTCGGGGAGTTACCGGGTACCCGGCTGAGCGCACCGCCACAACACACTGCTTCGAGCGCACCCCATCACACGGTCTGATTGAAAACTGGACTGAGATCGGGGAGCGCCTGTCCTCCCATCCGAGATAGCAGGGGATGAGACAGCACCTGCCACAGGAGCGTTTATCATAGTGGCACCACTCGTAACACGCGAATAGCGATAAACGAGCACATTGTCATGCGTTGGCTCATACCTGTAACCAATGTAAGGCACCTGACCTAATGAATTTCAGTATCCGCATAAATGAGGAGATAAGATTGAACGATGCGGCAATGGGCCATCGACGCGTGCCCAACAGACCACTGGTGGAGCTGCGCAGTGGATCTATAATGGAAACGGACGCCTGCTGTCGACGCATGGATCACACACAGTCTGGCGCCACAGTCTGCGCTCTCACAGTCTGGCGCCACAGTCTGCGCTCTCACAGTGTAGTGCAAGTTCGCCTCACAGCCCCACCCGATGTGCCGATTCCCAGCCCCGCCGCCCACCCTCCTCCCCCCCCCCCCCCCCCCATTCGCCGTGGGGCCGCGTGATTCAGATGCCACTATGGCAAAAACTCCGACCCCAGCAGCCCACAGCGTCCCACTCTGGCTGGCGACTGCCGGTGGAGACGGCACCCTCCCGTCCACCTGTCGGGTGCGCAAAAACGACGGCTGGGCGAGGCGAGATGATCGGTCATAGCCACCGCCGCCGCCGCCGTAACCGCCACCAACACCACCGCCGCCACACCGCCGCCGCCACATCCACCGCTACCGTCACCGCCGCCGCCGCCGCTACTGGCGGCGCCCGTCAGACAGTGCGATAGTTAGCCGGGGCGGGACGGGACACGTATTACCGGTAATGGGACCGGTAAAAGTATTACCGGTAATGGGCCCGGGTTACCATAACGACAGTCCGGCGGAACCGACCATAAGTCTCAGCTGACTGAGATTGCTAGTCAGTGGTCTCGGAAGGGACAAGCGGGGTGCTAAATAACGCTGACTGAGATTTGTCGTCAGTGGAGTGGGCAGGGCAGCCGCGCCAGGCGGGGTACCGGGACTCCCGTCTCTGAGGCCCCGCTCTGTCACAGGAGGCGTCAGAGGTTATCGATTCTGGCACCTGCCGCCGTATAAAATTAGCACCTTGTCACAAAACGGACAAGCCGTCCATACCAGAGTTCGACATGGGCTGGGCCTGGGCCGGGCCTCAACTTTAAGGAAATCACTGGGCTCTGGATGGGCCTGGGCCTGACAATTTTGAAGTAATGCGCGCGTCGCACAAGTTCAGGTCAGAGCTCAAAATTATTTTAGCCAGCAGTTCACTTACACAGCAACACACTGTTGCTGTGGCTGTGGCTTTTTTTTGGTTAGCATAGTTGGTGCATTGTTTCACATTTATAGTATACAAGTAAATATGTTAGGATAATTATTGCAAATTTTGGGGAAATAATTATATGCTTAATCTGAACGGGCCGGACCGGGCCTGGGCCTCAATATTATTAATTTGACCGGGCCTGGTCCGGGCCTGGGCTTGGTGTTCATGGGCCTGGGCCGGGCTGGGCTGGGGGTTGGTGGGCCCGTGGCGAACACTGGTCCATACCGTGTATAAGCCGGTCTAGCTAGTAACCGATATTATTAGCTCCAAGTCGGCAACCTTTCCTGAATATACCGGTTTCTAATAATGGCAGAACAGGATAATGAGCTTATCCAAAACAATAAGATAAGCATCAAGTTCATAATATACTAAGTGAGCCGGAAGTCACCAATGTAGCCCAAGAACCACTATCCCGCCCCTGTATAAGTCACAAAGCCAACATAATATCTCCAAAAACAGCAGCAATCTCGAGCATTACCTTGGTCCACCTGACCTACCTAACCTCGGTCCCCGCCACAGTGCCAGCACGACACTCACTGGCGCACCAACCAGCTCACCACAGTCCTTCTCACCAACTCTCTATCTCACAATAAAACCACGGATCATACAATCATACCAGTCCTTCATCCGTGCCAAAACTAAGTGTCCTTCATCCGTGATTCCCTCTGCCCCGACTAATAGGCGCTACCAGATGCCATCTGGCAGCTCTGAACACCTCCACGCTGTGATCCTCGCTGGAGCGGGCCATGCGCCGGTCCCCAATGTAGACCGGCGGCGGCGCGGGTGGCGGCGCGGGCCAGACAGATACGTCACTGGCGTCTGTGGGCAGGGGGCGGGGATAACACCCACCCGAGGGGGAGACGAACAGACCTATAAATAGGCGGTCAGAGCAGGGGCGGATCCAGAAAATATTCAAGGGGGTCGTCAATTGCAGTGGTGCCCCTACCTATACCCAAATCTGAAAACTCAACGGATTTGGTCCACTATATTTTGAGGGTACCCCTATTTCAGCATTTTATTTGTATTGACAAAACGTTGGCTATAGGTATTTGCAATATCAGTCGTAACCTTTGTATCATTGAAAGTGCCGCGAATGGTGCTAAAATTTATAATTTGTACAGTCAAGGGCGGCCCCAGACGCCTGATGAAGAGGGGTGGGGGAGGGGCAACTTGACCAAGAGGGTAGTCGAGGTTCGTGACCAGGGGCAGGGGGTGGTAGCCGCTTTTTTACGAGCAGTAAATCTTATGCATGCGATAGCAGTGTATCATATTGCTTTGTGTCTCGTGCGGACCTAACAAAATGTATTGAACTAAAAGTCAGGCTTTTGCGAAGGAGGGGCTTGAAGAAACTGTGTCACAATAGCTGCCCTTAAACATATGTTTAAGGGCAGCTTTTGTGACACATTTTCTTCAAGCCGGCGCGGGTGGCCGGCTTGAAGAAAATGTCTGTTATGGAATGTTATTAAACTTATGTGATGTTATGTTAGTTATGTAACTACCAATGGTATTTACGCAAAATGGACACCTACACAACTATTATTTTTTTACTACTTATTTTGTATTTACTATTAAATTTGAGGTTTTGAGCGGGCTGGAGAACTAATTTTTAACCAGGATGCAGGCTCAAATCATGGAAATATGGCTGGAGCAAAAGGTGGGGTCAAAAGTCATGTTGCCCCCTCTTTAAGGCCAAGGGTGGGGCCATGGCCCCTATGTCCCCGTCCCGTCCCGTCCCGTCCCGTCCCGTCCCGTCCCGTCCCGTCCCGTCCCGTCCCGTCCCGTCCCGTCCCGTCCCGTCCCGTCCCGTCCCGTCCCGTCCCGTCCCGTCCCGTCCCGTCCCGTCCCGTCCCGTCCCGTCCCGTCCCGTCCCGTCCCGTCCCGTCCCGTCCCGTCCCGTCCCGTCCCGTCCCGTCCCCCTGCGGCCGTCAGTGTGTACAGTCTATATTAGACCCTTTTGTTACCGGAAAAGAACAGTGATTGATTTGCGCCGCGTAGCAGCGCGGAATTTTGTGCTTTATTTTGTAATCTGGAAAACTAGGCCCTCAAAAATTAGATAGGTTCTATATGTATCAGCCCAAGGGCACCAATGCAGCCACTCAATGAGATTCTTCCACAGCAAGATAAAAGGAATTTCGCCGCAGTGGCACAAAAATGTGATATTTTATATTTTTCAGAAAATTATAACAGCTTGGTTGCAGTTGCTTACCAGTTCCAAATACGTGTCATGGATTTCCAGCCAAGAACCACATTTTAAAAAGCCCAAACGGCGGGCAATATGGGTTCGTTCGCGACAACAACAAAAAAACGATAGTGACATCGATAATTCATCAGGACGCATGTATGTGGGTAATATGCGCCGCGAAGCTGCGCGTTTTTTGTCAATTAATTTTGCACCATTTCGCATAAAACAGGTGGGTTTTCAGCAATTTGATGGGCACCAGGGCCCCGCCTCTCTCCCCCCCCCCCCCCCTCCTGGATTCAAAGGGGTACGATGCCCGGTGCCCCCCCCCCCCCCCTGTTCCCACTGCCTGTGGAAGCGGATCCCAACTCCCGAGGGGCCCTCGTACATCAGGGCCCCTCGAGTCCGATACGTTGTTGCCTCTGGTATAAAGGCGCGTTGGTGCCCCTTCATAGCCCAAGGGACCATAGCCCAAGGGACGGGAGGCATGAAGGGGCATTTTTTTGCATAATTTAGCAATTATAATTTAACATCATTTCGCGAAATAAAATAAAATCCAGCGACCAATGCTTGTGATTTCATAGCGGCACCAGGCCATTGTTTCCACTCCTGGATTCAAGGAGGCACGGTGCCCCGGTGCCTCCCCTCGCCCCATAGTCCCGCCTACCCGCACGGTGGTGCCCCTGGTACACCGGCGCGGTGGTGTCCCTGGTACACCGGCGTGGTGGTGCCCCTGGTACACTGGCGCGGTGGTGCCCCTGGTACACCGGCGCGGTGGTGCCCCTGGCACAATGGCGCCGTCGTGGCCCTGGTACGCCGGCGCGGTCGTGGCACTGGTACGCCGGCGTGGTGGTGTCCCTGGTACGCCGGCGCGGTGGTGCCCCTGGTACACCGGCGCGGTGGTGTCCCTGGTACACCGGCACGGTGGTGGCACTGGACATCAACTACATACCAAGAGTGAAATTTTGTTGTACTATCTATTTACATAGTATTTACTATCGCCATCACGAAAATAAACGTTTAAAAAACTGCCATTGCGCTGGTGCCCCTGATAGGCCGGTGGCCCCAAGGAGGGTCATGACCCCCGTGACTCCCCCCTCCCCCCTGGATCCGCCACTGGGACAGAGGAACAACTCCCCACCTGGGGAGGGGACGTCACGCAGACCCTCTCCTCTTTACACACACATCTGTGCGCACGCACGCACGCACGCACGCACGCACACACACACACACACACACACACACACACACACACACACACACACGCACGCACGCACGCACGCACGCACGCACGCACGCACGCACGCACGCACGCACGCACGCACGCACGCACGCACGCACGCACGCACGCACGCACGCACGCACGCACGCACGCACGCACGCACGCACGCACGCACGCACGCACGCACGCACGCACGCACGCACGCACGCACGCACGCACGCACGCACGCACGCACGCACGCACGCACGCACGCACGCACGCACGCACGCACGCACGCACGCACGCACGCACGCACGCACGCACGCACGCACGCACGCACGCACGCACGCACGCACGCACGCACGCACGCACGCACGCACGCACGCACACACACACACACACACACACACACACACACACACACACACACACACACACACACACACACACACACACACACACACACACACACACACACACACACACCTGTATACACACACGCACATGTATTCTGCTGCCTGCTGTCACCACAATCTGTCACCCTCCGCAGTCCCCTCTGGCTCGACTCAGACCGACCAGTTCAGAGTCTCTGACTGGGGGGGGGGGGGAAGTGAGTCTAGCTAGGTAAAGGAGGACCGTATACATACCGGCAGCGGCGGGCGGTGGCAGGCGATGATCTCAGCGGGCACACGGCGGCCCCGATTACGCAGTGGACTCTGCCACGGACTCTGCCAGGGACTCTGGCGCGGACTCTGCCAGGGACTGCGCTGCGGACTCTGGCGGGGACTCTGCTGCGGGCTCCGCCAGACTTTGATCGGACTCTGGTGTGGACTCGTGTCGGACTGGGGCGTGGTCTGCTGATCCATGACTCTCTGCCGAGCAGCCGACGCCGCCCGCCACGGAACACCACGCCACGCCACGCCGAGACGACCCCGGTCCGTCACTCCAGCAGTGCAGCAGCACAGCACTCCAGCACTCCAGCACTCCAGCAGCACAGCACCCCACAGCACCGTCCACTCACGACAGACAGGACGGCGACACACTGCCCTGCCAGCTGCGTCCCCTGACGTCCCCCGGCCCGGCCACAGACACATCGATTGGGGAGCACTGTCGACCCCGGCCCAGCCCCGGTCCAGCCCCGGTCCGCGGCGGCAGGCATGGCAACCGACGGACGGCAACCGCCGACCATGTGCAACGTGCAACGTGCAACGTGCCCCGCCGGCAGACAGGGAGCCGGAGGGACCAGAGGAACTGGAGGGACCAGTCCCGGACCATGTGCAACGAAACCCGTTGGCAGACAGACAGGGGGCCGGAGGGACCAGAGGAACTGGAGGGACCAGTCCCGTACCATGTGCAACGAGACCCGTTGGCAGACAGACAGGGGGCCGGAGGGACCAGAGGAACTGGAGGGACCAGTCCCGTACCATGTGCAACGAGACCCGTTGGCAGACAGGGGGCCGGAGGGACCAGAGGAACTGGAGGGACCAGTCCCGTACCATGTGCAACGAGACCCGTTGGCAGACAGGGGGCCGGAGGGACCAGAGGAACTGGAGGGACCAGTCCCGTACCATGTGCAACGTGACCAGCCGGCAGACAGGGGGCCGGAGGGACCAGAGGAACTGGAGGGACCAGTCCCGTACCATGTGCAACGTGCCCCGCCGGCAGACAGGGGGCCGGAGGGGCCAGAGGAACTGGAGGGACCAGTCCCGTACCATGTGCAACGAGACCCGTTGGCAGACAGGGGGCCGGAGGGACCAGAGGAACTGGAGGGACCAGTCCCGTACCATGTGCAACGTGACCAGCCGGCAGACAGGGGGCCGGAGGGACCAGAGGAACTGGAGGGACCAGTCCCGGACCATGTGCAACGAACCCCGTTGGCAGACAGACAGGGAGCCAGCGGGGAAGGAAGGATTACGTCCCTTCGACCAGACAGGCGGTGTTAGGCCCACCATCTGAGCGCCGGAGATACTGGTTGGCGGACGCCACGCAGTGTCCACCAGTTCGCGACAGACGGTATATTGTGATTAGCACAGACGTTCAGAGACGGTATACATGTATCAGACAACAGACGGTATATTATGATTAGCACAGACGTTCAGAGCAAACGTGTAAGAATGCAGAGCCTAAAATGTGTGTTTCGGAAAAGGGTGATAGGTACAGAGTAGAGCAGCATAGCCGTGCTTATCGAACAAGTCAGAAACAGTCGAGCAAGCCACGTTAAACAGGCCAAATAGTGTGTTCCCTTGAAGAGGTGATAATGTGGTCTCTCCACCGAATCAAGCATTCGTTTCCGCCCGTCATTCCAAGGATGTCCCACAAGCGCGATACAGCACGTTCGTCACAGGAGCGGCGGTCGTCCCGTGACGTGCCTTCAACATACGGTCCGCTCCGCCCCCCCTCCCCACCAGCCTTGGAATTTGGGCCATTTTCTGGACTTTTGGCTGAATAGTTTAGTTTCCTTGATGGTGATAATGTGGTCTCTCCACCGAATCAAGCATTCGTTTCCGCCCGTCATTCCAAGGATGTCCCACAAGCGCGATACAGCACGTTCGTCACAGGAGCGGCGGTCGTCCCGTGACGTGCCTTCAACATACGGTCCGCTCCCCCCCCCCCCCCCTCCCCTCCCCACCAGCCTTGGAATTTGGGCCATTTTCTGGACTTTTGGCTGAATAGTTTAGTTTCCTTGATGGTGATAATGTGGTCTCTCCACCGAATCAAGCATTCGTTTCCGCCCGTCATTCCAAGGATGTCCCACAAGCGCGATACAGCACGTTCGTCACAGGAGCGGCGGTCGTCCCGTGACGTGCCTTCAACATACGGTCCGCTCCGCCCCCCCTCCCCACCAGCCTTGGAATTTGGGCCATTTTCTGGACTTTTGGCTGAATAGTTTAGTTTCCTTGATGGTGATAATGTGGTCTCTCCACCGAATCAAGCATTCGTTTCCGCCCGTCATTCCAAGGATGTCCCACAAGCGCGATACAGCACGTTCGTCACAGGAGCGGCGGTCGTCCCGTGACGTGCCTTCAACATACGGTCCGCTCCCCCCCCCCTCCCCTCCCCACCAGCCTTGGAATTTGGGCCATTTTCTGGACTTTTGGCTGAATAGTTTAGTTTCCTTGATGGTGATAATGTGGTCTCTCCACCGAATCAAGCATTCGTTTCCGCCCGTCATTCCAAGGATGTCCCACAAGCGCGATACAGCACGTTCGTCACAGGAGCGGCGGTCGTCCCGTGACGTGCCTTCAACATACGGTCCGCTCCCCCCCCCCCCTCCCCTCCCCACCAGCCTTGGAATTTGGGCCATTTTCTGGACTTTTGGCTGAATAGTTTAGTTTCCTTGATGGTGATAATGTGGTCTCTCCACCGAATCAAGCATTCGTTTCCGCCCGTCATTCCAAGGATGTCCCACAAGCGCGATACAGCACGTTCGTCACAGGAGCGGCGGTCGTCCCGTGACGTGCCTTCAACATACGGTCCGCTCCGCCCCCCCCCCCCCGTTCCCACTGCCGCCGCTCTCCCCCGGTCCGCCCACCTGGGCAGCTGGACGACGACAGGGACAAACGGCCGGGGGCGGGGTCCCGGGGGAGCAGGGGCGGGGTCCCGGGGAGCAGGGCGGGGTCCCGGAGGAGCAGGGCGGGGTCCCGGGGAGCAGGGCGGGGTCCCGGAGGAGCAGGGGCGGGGTCCCGGGGAGCAGGGCGGGGTCCCGGAGGAGCAGGGCGGGGTCCCGGAGGAGCAGGGGCGGGGTCCCGGGGGAGCAGGGGCGGGGTCCCGGGGAGCAGGGCGGGGTCCCGGAGGAGCAGGGCGGGGTCCCGGGGAGCAGGGCGGGGTCCCGGGGGAGCAGGAGCGGGGTCCCGGGGGAGCAGGGCGGGGTCCCGGGGAGCAGTGGTGTGGGACACATTTTTTCGAAATCCAGGTTTAAGTAGGATCCTGTTAGGAGCATATGTGTCACGACCTGCATTGAAACTGATAACATGCCTGAGTTACCATATGAACTGCAAATCCCACTATAGTCAATTACATTTTGTCAAATATTTATCACATGCATGTATCACATGTAGGGTGGTCAATATTTTCACATATTTGTATAAGTAAATGGCGTAGCTTTGGTCCACTCTTGCCGGACACTACCTCTTGAAATCTGAGGTTTGTGAGAATTTGTGGATTGCATGTGACACAGCCTGTTGTGATAACATTCAGGACGTTGGCAGGGACATTCAGGCTCAGAAACTCATTTGTGCATTTTTATCAAATGCGTAACCGACCACCCAATGACCAATCTGTTGGCCTGTTGTGTCACACTGTGTTGGCCGATCACATTCATTTTTTTTTAAACCGCGCATTGGACCAATGTTGCCACAACATCGCTCAAATATACTGGTTTCCCCTTTTTCCATGTCTTTTTGTACTATTTCTGAACATGGTACAAATTTTATAAATGTGAGTGCAACATTGGCCACTACTTGGCCAAGAACAAATACTATTTGCAGTATTTCAAACAAATCAACTCCCACTAGAAACCATCTCCAACGCACGCTTCTGCATTACTGTACAGTTTTCAGCTCATTTGACAGACAAGGAGCAAGATTCTACACTGATAAAATGAAAAGTGGTACAAAGTTACCCCAAACTACGGTATTGTGGTATTGTGGTATTGTGGTATTGTGGTAATGTGGTATTGTAGTGATGTGGTAATGTGGTAATGTGGTATTGTGGTATTGTAGTATTGTGGTATTGTGGTATTGTGGTATTGTGGTATTGTGGTATTGTGGTAATGTGGTATTGTAGTGATGTGGTATTGTAGTGATGTGGTAATGTGGTATTGTGGTAATGTGGTAATGTGGTATTGTGGTATTGTGGTATTGTGGTATTGTGGTATTGTGGTATTGTGGTATTGTGGTATTGTGGTATTGTGGTATTGTGGTATTGTGGTATTGTGGTATTGTAGTGATGTGGTAATGTGGTAATGTGGTATTGTGGTATTGTGGTATTGTGGTGATGTGGTGATGTGATGTGGTGATGTGGTGATGTGGTGATGTGGTGATGTGGTATTGTGGTATTGTGGTATTGTGGTATTGTGGTATTGTGGTATTGTGGTATTGTGGTATTGTGGTATTGTGGTATTGTGGTATTGTGGTATTGTGGTATTGTGGTATTGTGGTATTGTGGTATTGTGGTATTGTGGTATTGTGGTATTGTGGTATTGTGGTATTGTGGTATTGTGGTATTGTGGTATTGTGGTATTGCGGTATTGCGGTATTGTGGTATTGTGGTATTGTGGTATTGTGGTATTGTGGTATTGTGGTATTGTGGTATTGTGGTATTGTGGTATTGTGGTATTGTGGTATTGTGGTATTGTGGTATTGTGGTATTGTGGTAATGTGGTAATGTGGTATTGTGGTGATGTGGTGATGTGGTATTGTGGTATTGTGGTATTGTGGTATTGTGGTATTGTGGTATTGTGGTATTGTGGTATTGTGGTGATGTGGTAATGTGGTCTGCTTCGGTACTGGTGTTTGACGGGATGCAGTGATGCTGTGATGCTGTGATGTTGTGATGTTGTGATGTTGTGATGTGATGTTGTGATGTGATGTGATGAAGTGATGATGTAATGTTGTGATGATGTGATGTTGTGATGATGTGATGTTGTGATGATGTGATGTGATGATGTGATGCTGTGATGTTGTGATGTTGTGATGCTGTGATGTTGTGATGTTGTGATGCAGTGATGCTGTGGTGAGCAGTAATCCGCTGTGATGTTGTGGTGTTTTGACGCTGTGATGTTGTGGTGTTTTGACGCTGTGATGTTGTGGTGTTTTGACGCTGTGGTCATAGGTGGTCCGCGGTAGGTACGGTGGCACTGCGCCCGCGCCGTAGCCAAAGATAGCCACAGCCGGACGGTCGGCAAACAGGTCTGCCGCCCCCGCCCCCGGGCGGCGGACAGCAGACTGGCGGCGACCGCCGGCCGCCCGGCGCCCGTTATGGAGAAGAGAGCCAGACGGGGGCGCAGGGGCGCAGACCAGCGGCCACAGACCGGCCGCGGACGGAGCGCAGACCAGCCGCCACAGACCGGCCGCGGACGGAGCGCAGACCAGCCGCCACAGACCGGCCGCGGACGGAGCGCAGACCAGCCGCCACAGACCGGCCGCGGACGGAGCGCAGACCAGCCGCCACAGACCGGCCGCGGACGGAGCGCAGACCAGCCGCCACAGACCGGCCGCGGACGGAGCGCAGACCAGCCGCCACAGACCGGCCGCGGACGGAGCGCAGACCAGCCGCCACAGACCGGCCGCGGACGGAGCGCAGACCAGCCGCCACAGACCGGCCGCGGACGTGGCCCAGCCCAGCCGTCACAGACCGGCCGCGGACAGACCAGCCGCCACAAACCAGCCGCGGACAGACCAGCTGCCACAGACCGGCCGCGGGCGGGGAGCAGACCAGCCGCCACAGACCGGCCGCGGACGTGGCCCAGACCAGCCGCCACAGACCGGCCGCGGACGTGGCCCAGCCCAGCCGTCACAGACCGGCCGCGGACAGACCAGCCGCCACAAACCAGCCGCGGACAGACCAGCTGCCACAGACCGGCCGCGGACGGAGCGCAGACCAGCCGCCACAGACCGGCCGCGGACGTGGCCCAGCCCAGCCGTCACAGACCGGCCGCGGACAGACCAGCCGCCACAAACCAGCCGCGGACAGACCAGCTGCCACAGACCGGCCGCGGACGGAGCGCAGACCAGCCGCCACAGACCGGCCGCGGACGGAGCGCAGACCAGCCGCCACAGACCGGCCGCGGACGTGGCCCAGCCCAGCCGTCACAGACCGGCCGCGGACAGACCAGCCGCCACAAACCAGCCGCGGACAGACCAGCTGCCACAGACCGGCCGCGGGCGGGGAGCAGACCAGCCGCCACAGACTGGCCGCGGACGTGGCCCAGGCCAGCCGCCACAGACCGGCCGCGGACAGACCAGCCGCCACAGACTGGCCGCGGACGTGGCCCAGGCCAGCCGCCACAGACCGGCCGCCACAGACCGGCCGCGGACGGGGCCCAGACCCGCACAGTGACTGGAGTCCGGCACAAACACGCTGTCGATCTAACTAGACGACCAGACCAGTCCAGACGACGCGCCGCTACAGTTCGAGCTGCGGTCGGTCCCGGCAGAGCGGCTACAGTTCGAGCCGCCGGGGTGTCGACAGAGTTCCGCCCGGCCGGCGCGGACCTGCCCTGCCCTGCGTTGCGCTGCATTGGCCACGTGGCACCGCACCTGACAGTGTGACCTTCACCCACTGGAGCCCCGGGGCCCCGCTGACCGGCACGTCAGTCGCGCGCAGCCCCCTCCCTCCCCCGGGGACGGGCGGCAGGAGGCTGGCACGCACCCAGTCCAGGGCGGCTTCATGAGCGTCACACGCCAGGGCGGCTTCATGAGCGGCGGCGACAGAGGCGGTGCTGATGATACTCTGCCTCTTCTGTTGCTGTTTTACGTTGAAGATCGCGTTTCCGCTGGCAAAATATTTCCGATTTCCGTAAATTCAAATTTCCGAAATGCAAGGAAATCTCAACCTGCAGCAGCGTAAACATAAATCAAAACAGCACCCATCCCTGCGCAGAGTATGCAGCGGGTGCTGCTGCTGCTGCAGCCTGCGGCGGCGGGCTGCGGCGGCGGCGGGCTGCGGCGGCGGGCTGCGGCCAGCTCGGTGAGCCGCGCTGCAGCCACGCCCGCCATGACATCAGCGGCGGCCCGGCGGCACGTACACTGTACAGGGCAGCACAGCGGCCACAGCAGCAGACAGTGGACATAGCACGCCGGGCCGACCGACAGCGGCCACAGCAGCAGACAGTGGACAGAGCACGCCGGGCCGACCGACAGCGGCCACAGCAGCAGACAGTGGACAGAGCACGCCGGGCCGACCGGCCGCAAATCACTAACCGAGCGTCGCTGCCGCCGCCGCCGACGGCAGCAGCAGCAGCAGCGACAGCCAGTGTGAATGCACAAAGGCCAGCCATGCTGAGAGAGATGCTGAGAGATGCCCCCCCCCCCCCCCCCCGCTCAGGCCAAACGTCACCCGACGACAGGCTACCGCCAGGCCAGCAAACCCTGATATCACTACAGGGGGTACCACTGCACCGTGTTCTGCCGAGAAGGGCCCGCGGAGGGGCTAGGACCAGCTCGGCGATTAAAAGATGCGCCGATTTTGGAAGATGTTACTTTTTCTTTTGCTCAAGTGCGCGTCTGCCAATCAGTTCCTTCCAGTGCCAGAAGAGTGACGGACCACTGGCAGATACTCGGAAACGGGTCATCAAAGCGCTCAGATACTCGGCCATGGGCCATCAAAGCGTTTAGATACTCGGCCACGGGTCATCAAAACGTTCAGACACTCGGCCATGGGTCATCAAAGCGTTCAGATACTCGGTCATGGGTCATGGAAGCATTCAGATACTCGGCCATGGGTCATCAAAGCGTGCAGATACTCGGTCATGGGTCATAGAAGCGTTCAGATACTCGGTCATGGGTCATCAAAGTGCTCAGATACTCGGCCACGAGTCATCAAAGCGCTCAGATACTCGGTCATGGGTCATCAAAGCGTTCAGATACTCGGTCATGGGTCATGGAAGCATTCAGATACTCGGACATGGGTCATCAAAGCGTTCAGATACTCGGTAATGGTTCATCAAAGCGTTCAGATACTCGGCCATGGGTCATCAAAGCGTGCAGATACTCGGGCATGGGTCATCAAAGCGCTCAGATACTCGGTCATGGGTCATGGAAGCGTGCAGATAATCGGTCATGGGTCATCAAAGTGCTCAGATACTCGGTCATGGGTCATGGAAGCATTCAGATACTCGGTAATGGGTCATCAAAGCGTTCAGATACTCGGCCATGGGTCATCAAAGCGTTCAGATACTCGGCCATGGGTCATCAAAGCGTGCATATACTCGGTCATGGGTCATCAAAGCGTGCAGATACTCGGTCATGGGTCATAGAAGCGTTCAGATACTCGGTCATGAGTCATAGAACCGTGCAGATTCGCTAACGACATGTCTGCGTATTGCTTGTGTAAAAACCCTCCGCAGCAGCCCGTCCGACGTCGGGCGTGCGAGGCACCAACAGACGGTGTGATAGATCCATCCCGGCGGTCCCCTGGGTGACATTGCGTCACGTGGGATAGATCCATCCCGGCGGTCCCCTGGGTGACATTGCGTCACGTGGGATAGATCCATCCCGGCGGTCCCCTGGGTGACATTGCGTCACGTGGGATAGATCCATCCCGGCGGTCCCCTGGGTGACATTGCGTCACGTGGGATAGATCCATCCCGGCGGTCCCCTGGGTGACATTGCGTCACGTGGGATAGATCCATCCCGGCGGTCCCCTGGGTGACATTGCGTCACGTGGGATAGATCCATCCCAGCGGTCCCCTGGGTGACATTGCGTCACGTGGGATAGATCCATCCCGGCGGTCCCCTGGGTGACATTGCGTCACTTTTCCGAGACGGACAGGACGGAGGGGGTGAGGTATAAACAGACGTGTCTGGTGATTCACCAGCACTCTGCGCCGGAGAGTCTGTGGCCGTCCTTACCTGTGACTGCTCAGCTGTGACTGTACTCAGTTGTGACGCCAGGTTGTGGCACATCAGACCGGCAGGGGTCGGGACGGGACGCCAACCCTCTGTCTCCTCCACAAGTCCGGCCCCGGGGCACCGTGACAAGAGTCACCCCTCGGTGCTGTACCTCGTCCCGGGACACAGTGACAAGAGTCATCCCTCGGTGCTGTACCCCGTCCCGGGACACAGTGACAAGAGTCACCCCTCGGTGCTGTACCTCGTCCCGGGACACAGTGACAAGAGTCATCCCTCGGTGCTGTACCCCGTCCCGGGACACAGTGACAAGAGTCATCCCTCGGTGCTGTACCCCGTCCCGGGACACAGTGACAAGAGTCATCCCTCGGTGCTGTACCTCGTCCCGAGGCCGGGACAAGAATCACCCCTCAGTGCTGTACCTCGTCCCGGGACACCGTGACAAGTCATCCCTCGGTGCTGTACCTCGTCCCGGGACACCGTGACAAGTCATCCCTCGGTGCTGTACCTCGTCCCGGGGCCGGGACAAGAATTACCCCTCAGTGCTGTACCTCGTCCCGGGACACCGGGACAAGAGTCACCCCTCAGTGCTGTACCTCGTCCCGGGACACCGTGACAAGTCATCCCTCGGTGCTGTACCTCGTCCCGGGGCCGGGACAAGAATCACCCCTCAGTGCTGTACCTCGTCCCGGGACACCGGGACAAGAGTCACCCCTCGGTGCTGTACCCCGTCCCGGGACACCGTGACAAGAGTCATCCCTCGGTGCTGTACCTCGTCCCGGGGCCGGGACAATAATCACCCCTCAGTGCTGTACCTCGTCCCGGGACACCGTGACAAGAGTCACCCCTCGGTGCTGTACCTCGTCCCGGGACACCGTAACAAGAGTCACCCCTCGGTGCTGTACCTCGTCCCGGGGCCGAGACAAGAGTCACCCCTCGGTGCCAGTGTCAGAAAAGTAGCCCGTTTCTCCATTTTTCTGAACTTGGAAGTTTTGTTCCGTGAAAACTTTGACTGTAAAGAATGATTTTTTTGTAGTATGTGGGTGCAAATGGCTGACGAGCATAAAACAATAGACTGGGACTTGACTTTCCGAACAATGGCCGGAACGTGACAGTGATGCGACACAAATTGTCACCCAAAAAATCGTAAGGCAGAACCTCCAAATTCCCAACATCCGAAATTTCTGCAGTGATTTAGGGAAGGAAAACTGTTACTTTTCGAAGGAAAACTGGTACTTTTCCCAAAATTAAACAAAAAACTTTTTAAAACCTCCCAAAAACGTTTGTGCGTATTCAGGTTACATCCCCGACACCGATACCATCGTCATCGGGGCCATGGATAACCATGGGTCAATAAAAACACGTTATGCAATAGATGGCAGTACTTTAGCCTGAGACTTGAGCCCAGTTTCCCGTATACGCATACGCAACGATACAAGGTACCTTTTTAACATACGACCCGGGAGTCTCCCCGACTGACGCCAAGACCATATCTGTACAGGAAATACGACTGACGATTCATCAACTTTCCACATCATAATATATGCACATATTGGCATATATAAAAATAGGTTGTGTAGAAACGCGTGTCAAAAATTCTGCAAAAATTACTGGTATACGCATTACAAAAATGGTTCCAAAAAATTGTTCCGCCGCTGGCGAAAAATTTGTTCCGCGAACTTAGATCGTGGAACCACTTTTCTGACACTGCTCGGTGCTGTACCCCGTCCCGGGACACCGTGACAAGTCACCCCTCGGTGCTGTACCTCGTCCCGGGGCCGGGACAAGAGTCACCCCTCGGTGCTGTACCTCGTCCCGGGACACCGTGACAAGAGTCACCCCTCGGTGCTGTACCCCGTCCCGGGACACCGTGACAAGAGTCACCCCTCGGCGCTGTACCTCGTCCCGGGACACCGTGACAAGAGTCACCCCTCGGTGCTGTACCCCGTCCCGGGACACCGTGACAAGAGTCACCCCTCGGTGCTGTACCCCGTCCCGGGACACCGTGACAAGAGTCACCCCTCGGTGCTGTACCTCGTCCCGGGACACCGTGACAAGAGTCACCCCTCGGTGCTGTACCTCGTCCCGGGACACCGTGACAAGTCATCCCTCGGTGCTGTACCCCGTCCCAGGACACCGGGACAAGAGTCACCCCCTCGGTGCTGCACCCCGTCCCAGGACACCGGGACAAGAGTCACCCCTCGGTGTTGTACCTCGTCCCGGGACACCGTGACAAGAGTCACCCCTCGGTGCTGTACCCCGTCCCGGGACACCGTGACAAGAGTCATCCCTCGGTGCTGTACCCCGTCCCGGGACACCGTGACAAGAGTCACCCCTCGGTGCTGTACCTCGTCCCGGGACACCGTGACAAGAGTCATCCCTCGGTGCTGTACCTCGTCCCGGGACACCGTGACAAGAGTCACCCCTCGGTGCTGTACCTCGTCCCGGGACACCGTGACAAGAGTCATCCCTCGGTGCTGTACCTCGTCCCGGGACACCGTGACAAGAGTCACCCCTCGGTGCTGTACCTCGTCCCGGGACACCGTGACAAGAGTCACCCCTCGGTGCTGTACCTCGTCCCGGGACACCGTGACAAGTCACCCCTCGGTGATGTACCTCGTCCCGGGACACCGTGACAAGCGTCACCCCTCGGTGCTGTACCCCGTCCCGGGACACCGTGACAAGTCACCCCTCGGTGCTGTACCTCGTCCCGGGACACCGTGACAAGAGTCACCCCTCGGTGCTGTACCCCGTCCCGGGACACCGTGACAAGAGTCACTCCTCGGTGCTGTACCCCGTCCCGGGACACCGTGACAAGAGTCACCCCTCGGTGCTGCACCCCGTCCCAGGACACCGGGACAAGAGTCACCCCTCGGTGCTGTACCTCGTCCCGGGACACCGTGACAAGAGTCATCCCTCGGTGCTGTACCCCGTCCCGGGACACCGTGACAAGAGTCACCCCTCGGTGCTGTACCCCGACCCGGGACAGCTGAGCGACAGCCGAGGGCCGGTCGAGGACGCGCCCTCCAGACTGACCTTGGCATATCGGAAGAGCTCCTTCTGGTGGCGGAGTCTCTCAGCCGGGACCGGGTGCTTCTTCTGCATAAACTTGAACATGGTCCAGCCTGGAACAATGGGGGAGGCGTCAACTGAGTCACACACAGGACGGCGGTTGACCTGACAACTGACTGGAAACAGGTGGTCGCAATTGGGTGATGTTTTGCAGTTTTAGGGTGCCACAGGTACTGTGGGTGAAATGTGCCTAGCTGGAAGCTAAGTAGCAGACATTGAGCAGTAAATTAGCAGACATTGAGCAGTAAATTAGCATAGTTAGGCATCCGTGGAAAATAGGACAACATCATAGCCAGTGGCACTGAATCAGAAGCTGTGTGTGATGGCAGGAGCAGATATGTGTAGCCAGTCAAGACTGGTTATTGATTCAACTGTTTTGGAGCGATTCAATCATGATTCATTTTGGAATCTGAATGATTCAATCACTGCTTGATTCACAGAGAAAAAATTGAGAATTTATTCTTTCCGATTCAAAGAATCAAAACAAATATTTTAATCAATTCATGTTTGATTCAACATTAAAAAATATGTGGTGAGTTTATGTAAAATTAATAAAAATGAAAACATACACATATCTGGTCATTAAAGCATTGTTACAGCATTACTATTTCAGTATATATAATGTAGCCACTGCATGCATTTGCACACTGCATGCATTTGCACTGCATGCATTTGCACAATTTACCAGTGTACTTGAATAATTAAATATTTGGATTCCATCAGCCTTGATTTGATTGCAGGTTTTGATTCAATCATGATTCATGAATCAAAAGATCTAGTGATGAATTGATTTTTTTTTAATTCAAGGAATTTTGATTGAACGATTCCTATCAGTTCAATCAGTGTTGAATCAATAACCAGGCTGAGCCAGTGCATTGTGCCATGACTGGTATTAATCTACCAAACTGAAAATTATCGACATATCCAGGGGTGTCAGAAATGGACCCTAGATTCAAAAGGATCTCTCCACATGTTCCATTAAAAAGTATAAATCCCAGTGAATGTTGGGATACAAAATCAACAGGGGACCAGGGGGAAACCAAACAGCTTACTCTAGATATACACTGTAATGATGTGTTCTGTAGCAACATATTTAGGATCATGCCAGTTTCCTTTAAAAGATACCAATCTTTTAATGCTCTAAATCATGGTTCAAAACCAAATCAATCCATAATGAATTATACAGAACTCTACTAAACCCGGGAAGCACATCAGGAATCCTTTTCAATCTCTTCAGAAAACATCAACATTGCCTAAAATAGCAGGTAACATAATCAAATGAATCCCTCAACAATTTTCCAAACCAAATTTAAGATCTCAGCAGATCTAGGATCCAGATCCATGGAATCAGATCCTGGCATCCATTTTTAGATCAATGCAGAAATTGGATGATGATGACAAGATGCACAACCAAGAGAACTATCTTAATTTGTAAAGTGTTAATGTCATACAAACTGCAATGATTAACTCACATCACCAGTCTGATTTTGAGAAATAATGGTTATGAGCAAGCAAAGGCCCAAAAGTGATGACCGATCTAGCCTTCACTTGTTCAAGGTGAGATCAACACTGACACTGCATCAAACCAGCAAGTGGTTATCAATCTCAATCTCAATCTGCTGCCTCCACCCCTCCCCTAAGAAGCATTTCTGATATTGTAATTAACGAATCACATGTTGAACACGTTTAGAACATTAAGTGAATTACTCATGTACATAACTCATCACAATCAGCAGTTACCTACCGTCTGGCTTATCTCGACTTAATAAACCTTCCAGGTGAGTCCGAAGAATCAGCAGCACATCTGATCGAAGCACACGATATTTTAGGTACTCCTCTACCTAGATAGCACAATATTTACACCCCACACGACCGGCGTTGACACCCTTCCACTACCACACAATCACGCACTTTATATTCGCAACCCGCTGTTTTGCCGGCAATAGAATCACACCGGTAACCGCGCGACGACGACGCGCGCAGCCGAATCGCGTGCACCGCTCCGCAGGCAGGCCGCCGACGCAACAACGCCACGAAGCGGTGTCAAGGTAACGCCCAGGAACGCGCCCCGTGGAGCCGAGCCAGCAACAAATCAAGATCGGAACGAATCCAGGTCACTCAATGATGAGCTGAATTTATATGAAATTATTTGAAGTATTTTCTTTATCATACTGATTGTTATACATGAGTGAAATTATCCAAAAATGCCATAATTATTTCATGTGACGTAATAAACATGATAATACGCCGACAGATGTCACTAGGTGCTATACGTATTAGACACCTAGCGGTGGGGACAGTAAAATAGCTTCCTAACATTACCGCTAGACGTCTAGTTGACGAAACAGAAACGCTTGGGCCCACCGATGGCATATCAGTGATTGTTTTGTATTGTATTGTATTTTAACGACTTCGGGCCATCCACACACATTGTGGCTATTCCTAGCCCGGCGTCTCGAGACATAAAACAGTAGGTGCATGGGGAAACAGACGATAAAACAATATGGTGCACGGCTTACAAAACTATGCATCAACACAAAATAGACATAAACTGGTAATGTGAAAACAATAGCAGACAGCATGGCTGCCACACGTTAGTTTACACCTCGGCCTTTCAGGTACACCCGCAAGTTCCGTTTAAATGAGGCAGGCCTCAGACCAGTCAGTTCGGTCGGTAAACTCACAGTGGATATAAATAGGTAAACTGTTGTAAAGACATACCCTGACTGCTCGTCCTGTCGTGTATTGCGATGTGCAGCATTTCGGCTAAATAGCGAGGCCAGAAATGCAACGTGCACAGTGGTTCCTCCCACCACCGTGCACGTTGGGCCAGAGTGAGAGAGTGATATTCTGATAGCTGTATGGAGGTGAGCAGGGGCGTAGGAACTATGTTCAAGTTGGGGGGGGGGGGGGGCAGGAGGCATTCTGAAGTCGATTCTTTCCACGCAATGCCCATAGGCGTAATGTTAAAATCCAAAATGTGGGGGGCGGCTGCCCCCCCCCCCCCCCTGTTCCTACGCCTATGGAGGTGAGCCACCCTGGGCCACTCAAAACGTCCGAAATATGGTCAAATTTACGCCTTCCAGATACCACCCTGCAACAAACCAACATGGAACAAAAATGTATCACTCTTCGGAGTGTTCTATTGCCCTGCTTCGGAGCTGCCTGTGATTTCTGTCTGAGCAGTTGCCAAAAACGGTTATACAGTAACGTACGTGGCATAACCAAACCGTGGACGATAGTGGGAACCACGTTTCGCGGAAGATAATGCCGAATGTGACTGAGTCCGATCAGTAGACCGAAGCATTTCCGGACAACATGCGCGACGTGAGCGTCCCACGACAGGCACGGGTCAAAAATCACGCCCAGGTTTCGCACCGTGCGTTCCGGACCAATAGTCCCCTCACGGAAACATATCTCGATTGGTGGTACGTTACGGAGGTTCTGCCGGCTGCCGAACACCATCAACTGCGTTTTGGAAGAATTCACTTTTAGACAGTTCGCTCTGAACCACATGTCAAGGGAGGAGAGGGAGCGTTCCATGCGATCAACCAGTGCACCGATGTTATCTTTCCTGCCGGATACTAGTATCTGCATGTCATCGGCGTACTGAATAACATGTGCCTCAGGAACAAAGTAGCTCAAGTCGTTGGCGAACACGCTGTACAACAACGGCCCGAGGGCAGAACCCTGGTAAACGCCTATATACTGTTCGGAAGCGGCTGGGACAGGTATACTTGTGTCCGGAGCTGGGATCAGCAATGTATACACTTTGGGTGTGATTCATATAAAGGTAGGACCGAAACCATTCAGCATCGACTCCATGCAGTTGTAATTTAGTCAGAAGTTTAGTGTGATCGATGACGTCAAAACATTTACTTAAATCGATCAGACAGAGGAGAGTAAGATCCCCCTGTCTGTCGAGGACAAGATATAATCGGACACACTGATCATGGCGGTTTCGGTAGAATGACCTGGCCTAAACCCATGCTGAGCAGGAGAAAGTAAATGATTTTAGGAGGGGTAGGCATAGAGTTGATGCTGTACGATTCGTTCGACAATTTTGGCCATGACAGGGACTAAGGAGATGGGTCTAAAGTTGGCAGGATTGGAACGAGGACTGGATTTGTGGATAGGATGGACAATGAAGTGCTTCCTCCAGACTTCGGGCAAGTCACAGTTGGCGAGGCAGGTGTTGACAATGTTCAACAGCGGCACCCCAATCGCGACAAAACCCTTTTTGATAGTACGGATGCGCAGGCCATCAGCACCGGAGGCTGGAGTGTTACGCATACCGTGGACTGTTCACCCGAGGGTCTCATAGTCCACAGTCGAGACAGACCACCTGTAGGTGGCAGCACAAGTCAGGCAGAGTTAGACCAAATGCATGTCAACAAAACGAAATGTGTACATGGTCCATAAAGCTTTGGTTGAAAAATAAAAGTAAGCTGTATACCCGGACTACAATGACTTGTATTTAAAAGGTCTAATATATGTATACCTAATAGAAACGGCCTTCATCCAACATTTCCTCACGCGCTGGCTAAAATTAAAGCATTACTTAATTGCAGTTTTGTATATTGTCAAACTTGGCATATACATAATACATATACGTCTGAAACGTTCCTTCGAACGCTAAAAAGGGCTCATCTGTCAGTTCGTCCGACTCCATTTAGTAAAGATATCCAGTTCTGTACAAAATCAGCATACCAACGAAAGCACGTTTGTATGTCGGACAAAATCAGAGAGGTACACTGTACAGTCAACAGACATGCAAATATTGGAAACTGAAACACACGAACATACGACCGAAATCATACGTCACAGAAGCACAAAGCGGCCTCAGTACAGCCTCAGTTTTCTGTTACTGAAGCACATCGTCCCACTGCAGCACAATACACAAACACATTTCGTAACAACCTCAGCGCGCGCACCTCACCCCACGGCACCGGCAGCCGACTCCCCCTCCCCCGAGCGCGGCCCGGTCGCCGTCACCTCCCCGAGCCCCCGTCTCCGTTCATCAGCGCACCACTGCGGCAGTCCTGGTCCGCGGCCGCCGCGGCCCTCCCGTCTGCCGGCTGGGGGCCGTCCCCTGTCGTACCCGCCGGCTCCGGCCGACAGTGGGCGCTGCCGGAGTCGGGCGCTGCCGCCTCCTCTGGCCGGACAGGCTTCACACTGTCCCCCGACAGCCCGCAGTTCTCACCACCCGACCCCGGAACCACAGATGCCGCCTGACCGCCGATGACCTCCGTCTCCCTCCCTCCCGCCGACTCGGCTGCCACGGCCTCAGAGTTCACAGCATCTGCCGGCTCCACTTCTGACGTCACGCCTCCCTCCCCCGCCTCTTCTGATGTCATCGCCGGCTCCGTCGCCACTCTCCCGTCTCCTTCCTTGGCACTCCTCTCATCTCCTCCCGCCTCCGTCCTCTCATCTCTTCCCGCCTCTGTCTTCTCCGTCCTCTCATCTCCTCCCGCCTCCGTCCTCTCTGTCCTCTCCGTCCTCTCATCTCCTTCCGCCTCCGTCCTCTCGTCTGCCCCGCTGCCGGCATCTCCGCACCCCTCCTTCAGCACGGCTCCCTTCCTCGCCGGCAGCACCTGCTGAAGCGCCTCCTGCCAGCCGCTCCCGCCAGCCACCAGCAGAAGAATGTTGAACACGTGGTCGATCGTCAACACCTTCCGCGTCTTCATCTCGACAAAGTGGTCTATCGGCAGCCGGGCGTGACTGACGCCCGCCTCGCGCGCCCTCCGCAGACACTCGCCCTTGTGGTGGTTGTGGTCCACCAGGCCTCCGATCACGTACGCCCTGCCCGGCAGCAGCGCGTCCAGCTCGTGCTCCGAGTCGCTGGTCAGGTAGGTGACCGTCTCGGCCGGCAGCACGCGCAGCAGGTGCTCCTGCTCCACGCGCACGTCCCAGTTCTGCCAACCGTCGTTGGCGTCCATCAGCCGGCGGCTCTCCCCGTCCATGCTGGTCAGCACGAGCTGGACGGGCCGCGCCGAGCGCCGGTTGGCCGCGTAGCAGCGCTGAACCTGCTTCAGGCACTTGCCCAGGTCGCGCTCGGTCATCAGCTCGTCGAAGGAGAGGTCGACCACGACGCGCACGTCACTGCCGGAGGACATGGGCGCCAGGCGGGGTCGCTTCGGAGGTGCGGTGCCGGCCGCCAGCGCCGCCGTCACCACAGCAGCACGCTTCTCCTTCCGACGCTGTCGCTCGGCGCGGCGCAGCGCCGGCCGCTGCGCCAGGAACGCCTCACGCTTCGCCAGCTTCTTCTGCTGCCGCTTCGAGAGAGGCGCTTCGCCGCCAGCGGCGGTGGCACCCGGCGCCGGAGTGGCATCAGAGGACGGGGTCTGTCCGCCGGGCGGCGGCGGTCCGGAGTCGGCCGTGCTGTTGTCTGCGGTGGGGCAGTCGGTTGGGCTGGTCTGCTCTGTGGCAGCTGCTGCAGCCTCGGCCTCGTCAGTCTGCGAGTGATCGTCGGCCCCAGCAGCCAGTGGCAGGCTGGCACGTCCACAAGCTGCCATGGCTGAGAAGCAGCACAAGACAGACAGGTAGCAGAGGACTGACACCTGGCTGTTCAATCCTGCAAGAAACAAAACAGGGATGCCTGTTAAAGCAAAACTCTAGCAGTGTTAGCAGTCAAATTCATTTATGACTCATTATGTGTTCCCTCTAGTCATTGAGGCTGTATTGCCAAACAGAATAAATAGCTGGTTGCTACTGGACCAGCTCCTGCTACTGCTGCATGCTGGTACTCTGCTATCACATTCAGACATCACACTTACAAACATTGTTGGAGGGATTTTCCCAGGAATGTAGAAACATCATGAAGTGAGGCACCAGTGAACCCTTGCTCTTATTTTGAGAGAACCCTGTCTGCAAGATGTTGTTGGACATTTGAGCTCTTATTGTTCTCATTTTGAGAGAACCCCTATCTGCAAGATGTTGTTGGACATTTGAGCTCTTCTTGTTCTCATTTTGAGAGAACCCCTATCTGCAAAATATTGTTGGACATTTGAGCTCTTCTTCCGACTTGTTCCCATTTTGAGAGAACCCCTATCTGCAAGATGTTGTTGGACATTTGAGCTCTTCTTGTTCTCATTTTGAGAGAACCCCTATCTGCAAGATGTTGTTGGACATTTGAGCTCTTCATGTTCTCAGTTTGAGAGAATCCCTATCTGCAAGATGTTGTTGGACATTTGAGCTCTTCTTGTTCTCATTTTGAGAGAACCCTCTATCTACAAGATGTTGAACATTTTAGCTCTTCTTGTCTTGGAGAACCTTAACCCGCGCACTGCAGGGGCTTTGCGCCGAACACGAACTGCAGGGGGGGGGGTTGATTTGCGCCCCCCCCCCCCCTGAGATCTCGAAAACTACGCTACGTAGCGAGAAGCGGAAAACGGCATTTGATAGCGTGATACATGTTCTATCGAAAGTATTGCTTTAGGTCAGGTCAAAATTGAGGTCACCAGAGGTCATTCAAGGTCAAATTTTCCAGTTTTTTGTCCTGTGTTAAGACATTGCTCCAGAAATTCCCATATATCTCAGAAACTATGATAGTTAGAAACAAACGCAAAAAAGCAAACGCCAGCTAGTGAAATTTTCAATCGCTATGGTGTCCTGAAATTTGATCTCAGTTCAACATTTGAGGCTCTAGAGGTCAAACAAGAAAAAATACGTTTTTTGCCAAATCGTTTTTCGCTATTAACTTTGTATGTTATAAAGATAACGGACAACTGACTGTTTACGCCATTGTGTTTATCTTGTCAAGGCGCTTTGAATGATGTACATGGTGACCTTGTTAAGTTAACTTAAAAATTTGACCTCAGGTCAAGGTCAAATGGTGACCCAAGTAGGGTATGTTGCATATGGGAAGACGTGTCTCGACGAGACAAACACATTGATGTCTGTTTTACTTCTCTATCTTCATTATGTCGGGAGTTATTGACAAAAAAAGTGTTGGTGACCTTGCATGACCTCAAATGACCCAATAGGGGTCACTGAACAAAACTTACACTTGGGTCATCAAGAATATCCTATAATAACATGATCCAGAAGTAATTGGACTAATATCATGTATATCCTTAGCATTTTTATATTTCCCCATTGACTTATTATGGGAAGGTTACGAAATTGATCTGACCTTAGGTCACCGATATAAAAATTCCGAGATAAACGAATTGTAAGTACTTATGCCCTCATGACATCCTGTAAGTTTCAAACTGATCGGTGAAAAACTCTGGCTTTGGCACAACTGCAAACATTTGTGGAGGTGGTCACTTGACCTGGTCTGGTGACCTGACCTGAGATGACCCGATGTTATTTTCTTTCTCTCGAAGTGTGCGCAATTAATGTCCTGACAGGTGTGCGAAAACCCGGCGGCGCTGCGCGCCGCCGTTTTTTCGCTATCTTTGAAAAACCTGAGGGGGGGGGGGGGGCGGAAATCAAAAACCCCCTGCAGTGCGCGGGTTAAAGGAAATAGTTCACCTTCAACATGGGTTTTGAACTGAAATAGCAGTTTTGTAGCCTGTGTTGAGAAATCCTTATATGCAACTTTTCTTGGCTGAAAAGACTCTCCAGCCGAAGACATTTGACTTTTTGGCGAAGGAATACGGCGCATATATGATGTACCGTACCGTCTGAAAGTGCCAGCACTGCCATGGAGCATGCGCAGACCAATAACGCACACCATAACATTAATAATTTACGACCTTCTGTCCTGAATTGGCGCGATGTAGGACATTTTTGAAAATAAAAAAGAAACTGTATTAAAAAATATAATAAAATCGGGTTCTTAAAAATTTCCCGAAGGTGAACTATTTCCTTTAAAGGAAATAGTTCACCTTGAAATTTTTACCAAACACGATTTTATATTTTTTAATAAAATTTATTTTTATATTGTCAAAAATGGCCTTATATCGCACCGATTCAGGACAGAAGGCCATACATTTGTATTGTTTATCAAAACTATATGCATACTCTCTGAGTCAGAGTCCTGACGTCACGCGAATGTAAACAATGGTTCAGCCAATCAGATTCGAAAGTAGTCGCGTAAGGATAGACTCGCATTGGAGATATGCCAACCGGCGGCCGGCGGTTCGCTTGCTAGCACCAGCTGCAAGCTGATTGGCTGATGGTATAGCCTCTGTCCGGGCTAGAACCAGTGTGGTTCAGCGGACCGCAGGTGCCTCCGGCGTGCAGCGCACGTGCGCTACAGCAGCAGTGTCTGTTTTCTCAATACGGGAGCCGGCGGCCGGCAGTCGGAAGCTGAGCGGGGCGGACGGCGGTATGTGCAGCGTGAGGCCCGAGCCACTCTACTGTTTTTGATATCAATACAGTCTTTAAACGTCGCAAGCACAAGCTATTTCGGCCTTAATGGAGACCGTTGCGAGCCCTGGAGCAGTGGAGGCTGTCGTGAGCCCTGGAGCAGTGGAGGCCGCCGCCAGCCCTGGAGCAATGGAGGCGATCGCCAGTCCTGGAGTGGTAATGGCCGCCGCACAGCGTCCCGCTTTTGACGCTCGGCTGATTGCCGAATACGACGGGTCGGCAGACGTCGTTGAGTGGTTTGAGCGGGCCAAGATGCTGTGTGCGCTCCGTGGTGTCGCCGCAGAGACGGTGCTTCCGCTGCGCCTTACTGGCGGCGCATTTGCAGTGTGGTCGCAGATGCCGGTCGCCAGTCGCAGCTCTCTGGAGGCCACGCGCGACGCGCTGTACGACGCGTTCGCCCTAGACCAGCACGCGGCGTACGAGGCCTTCACTAGCCGCCACCTCAGGGTGGGCGAGTCCGCCGATGTATTCTTGGCCGACCTTCGGCGTCTCGCAGTGCTATTTGGCGGTATCCCGGAGCGAGCACTCGTCTGCGCGTTCATCGCTGGGCTGCCGGAGTCGGTGCGACAGACCATCCGTGCTGGGTCCAGAGCCGAGAGACTGGACTTGGCCAGCGTCCTGTCACGCGCCCGCGCCGTGCTCAGTGACGAGCGTGTTACGGCAGTGGCCGCGGGGAGGCGAGCCCAGGCGCCACCGCGTGACGGGGCGCATCGCGGCCAGCCGCCACCGAGTCATCCGTCACGAGACCAGCCGACACGGGGATCACGGTGGCCACGACGCTGCTGGAACTGTGGAGAGCTGGGCCACATCTCCGTCTCCTGTCCCCAGCAGTCGGGAAACGGTGCAGGAGATGGCGTGCCAGCGCCGGCGTCGTCTCCGGTGCAGCACTGAGCGGCGCCCTGCCCGTGGTCGAACTGCGAGTGGACGGTCGGCAGTGTCGCGCGCTAGTGGACACCGGCTGCACGGACACGATTGTGTACGCGCCATGTTGTGAGCGCTGGCGCCAGCGGCAGATCGTGGTGACCACGATCAGTGGAGAACCGTTCCGGTGCAGCGGTGTCGGCAGCGTCAGTGTGGAGACGCCGGCCGGCCGGCGGGCCACACTTGATGTGCTGGTGGTGGATGAGCGGCCGATGGGGGTCGAGATGGTACTCGGCATTTCCGGCATCTCCACCCTGGGAGGCGTCAGCGTGCAGTCACCGACTGATGTACGCTTCTGTGGTGCTGCGGTGTGCCCGCCGCTCGAGGTGGATGCGGCTGACTTTAGAGCGCGGTTTGACGCGGCGGAACGAGCATGGACAGTGGCGTGGAAGTGGGCGGACGGTGGGGGGCCCGAGTGTCTCGGCAACAGGGTCGAGCAGTACGCCGTGCCGCCAGCCGCGCGTCAAGAGTTTGACGAGGAGCTGGACGAGTGGATCGCCAGCGGTTGGCTGGTGCCCTACGACGAGGCGCAGCACGGGCCGCCACGCGGACTGGTGCCGTTGATGGCGGTGCAGCAGAGAAACAAGGCCAAAGTGAGACCAGTGCTCGACTATCGTGAGCTCAACAGCCACGTCACTGCTCACACCGCGGACTCCGACGTGTGCGCAGACCAGTTGCGCAAGTGGCGGAAGCACGGATCGCGCGTCGCCGTCGTAGATCTGAAGAAGGCCTACCTTCAGCTACGTGTGGAGCAGCAGCTGTGGCCTTTTCAGACAGTGGTGGTGCGCGGTCAGCGTTACTGTCTGACCAGGCTGGGATTCGGGCTGAACGTGGCTCCGCTGGTTATGAAGGCGGTCGTCCGTGCTGTGTTGTCACAGGACCCAGCGATAGAGCGGGCGGTGCTGGCGTATGTGGACGACTTGCTTGTCAACGAGGATGTCGCCAGTGCCGAGAGTGTAGTGCAACACTTCGCCAAGTACGGTCTGGCGTGCAAGCCGCCGGAGCGAGCGGCCAGCGGAGCCCGGCTCCTGGGCCTGCGAGTCCAGGCAGATGACGGAGAGTTGCGGTGGGTGCGGGACAACGCTGTGGACGCGCCGCCAGCGCGTGTGACTCGCCGAACCGTGTTCGCGTGGTGTGGGCGACTGGTGGCCCATTTGCCCGTGTGCGGATGGCTCCGGCCCGCGGTGGCATGGATCAAGCGGCGCGTGAACGAGCTGACGCAGGGTTGGGATGACGTCACCGAGGAGGCGGCGCTGCGTGCGCAGATGGACAGCGTTGCGAGTCGCCTAGTCAGTGACGATCCAGCTCGAGGCGTATGGTGCGTGGAGGGCGATGGTGTAGTCGTCTGGACTGACGCGAGCTCGCTGGCCACGGGGGTTGTCCTGGAGACGTCAGGCGGTGACGTCATCGAGGATGCGTGCTGGCTCAGGCGCGATGAGGCCATGCATATCAACATGGCCGAGCTGGATGCGGCCATCCGAGGTGTAAGCCTGGCCGTCGCCTGGGGTGCGCGGACAATTGACCTCCGCACGGACTCGGTGACGGTGTCCCGCTGGATTGATGACGCGATCAGTGGTCGCGCGCGCCTCCGTACCAAGGCGCACGGCGAGCTGTTAATCCGGCGTCGCGTCGAGATCATCCGTCAGCTGGTCAGCGAGCTGCAGCTCAACTTGTCTGTGGCGCTCGTGCGATCGGCGGAGAACCGCTCCGACGCGCTGACGCGCGTGCCCAAGGAGTGGCTTCGCGATAAGCCGCCGGCTGTGAGCGCGGCCGCCGCCTGTGAGCTGCCAGCTGTGAGTGTAGCCGCCCTCGGTGTGCCGCCAACTGTGAGTGCGGCCGCCAACTGTGAGTGCGGCCGCCGTCTGTGAGCCGCCAGCTGTGAGTGCAGCCGCCGCCTGTGAGCTGCCAGCTGTGAGTGCAGCCGCCATCGGTGTGCCGCCAACTGTGAGTGCGGCCGCCGCCTGTGAGCTGCCAGCTGTGAGTGCAGCCGCCATCGGTGTGCCGCCAACTGTGAGTGCGGCCGCCGTCTGTGAGCCGCCAGCTGTGAGTGCAGCCGCCGTCGGTGCGGAGAGCATTGCCGAAGTACACAAGCGAGCCGGTCACCCGGGTGTTCGAAGGACGCTGTACTTTGCTCGCCGGTGTATCGGTCATGTGACCCGAGCGCAAGTGCGCGCTGTGGTGGCGAATTGCGATGTGTGCCGAGCGATCGACCCGGCCCCAGTCAAGTGGCGGCACGGGTCACTAGCGGTGCCACAAACATGGTGGAGACTAGCCATTGACGTTACACACCACGAGGGTCAGTCGTACCTCAGCGTGATTGACTGTGGACCGTCGCGGTTCGCTGTGTGGCGGTCACTGCGTCGACAGGATAGCTCGAGCATCGTCCAGCGGCTTGAGGAAATATTTTATGAGCGGGGGGCCCCGGTGGAGCTCCTATGTGACAACGATCCGGTCTTCCGCGGCCGACCGTTCGCCGTCCTCACCGCTCGCTGGGGGGTGACGGTGAGGTTCCGGGCGGCGCATGCGCCGAGCGGAAACGGAGTGATCGAGCGGAGTCACCGAACGGTGAAAGTTATCGCCGCTCGGAAACGGTGTGCCATCGCCGAGGCAGTGCACTTATATAATGTGACGCCGCGCGATGGCGAAGGGGCCGGCAGCGCACCGTTCTGCGGAGTGCATCGCTATGAGCCACGTGACTGTGTGCGGCTGGCAGCCGCTCCATCTGGGACGGTGGAGTGCGCCGAGGCCGGGGCGATGGAGCTCACTGCGGCGGAGCTGGGCGTGCACGCAGTCGGTGACGCGGTGTGGGTGAGGCGCCGCGGGACGCGGTGTACGGAGCCGTCTGGGCGGGGTACCGTCACGGCCGTGGTCTCCCCGCAGGTCGTGGAAGTGGACGGCATGCCGCGCCACGTTAGGGACCTGCGACGCAGGAACAGTGAGCAGCCACCTCAGAGTCCTGCACCTGACGATGACAGTGATGACCCGCTGTACGTGATGGAGTCTGTTCCTGTGCCCCATCCGACTGCTGATCAGTCGGACTTGTGTGATGCGCCACAGTGCGACAGCACGGTGTCAGATTCCCCCGCCGTGGCTCCTCGTCGGAGTCAGCGCCGCCGCCGGCCTCCGCGGCGAGATTGTTGTGTAGGGTGCGAGTGATCCTCATGATCAGGGGGAGGTGTGGTTCAGCGGACCGCAGGTGCCTCCGGCGTGCAGCGCACGTGCGCTACAGCAGCAGTGTCTGTTTTCTCAATACGGGAGCCGGCGGCCGGCAGTCGGAAGCTGAGCGGGGCGGACGGCGGTATGTGCAGCGTGAGGCCCGAGCCACTCTACTGTTTTTGATATCAATACAGTCTTTAAACGTCGCAAGCACAACCAGTACAACATTCTTTCGCCAGCACCGCATTCCTTCGCCAAAAATCAAATATATTCGGCTGGAAAGTCTTTTCCGTCAAGAAAACTTGCAGATAGGGGTTACCCAACACGGGCTACAAAACTGCTATCTCAGTTTAAAACTATTGTTGAAGGTGAACTATTTCCTTTAAGCTCTCAAAATTTCCTCATTTTGCAAAATTAAACTTTTCTTGAAAATTATGACTAAACTGGAGGGTGGCTCTGTTGTACGCCCAGAGATTCTCTCTAATAACAAAAACATGGAGAAAGCCCAGAAAATGAAACCATTTGAGTGGGTATAAACTATAATAATTGCTCACTCAGTTTATGTATTTTTGTGTTCCTACAGCTCCAGCAAAGAGTATCATGGAAGTGGTGCAGAGCTTTACCGTAAAATAAAATGTCTTCTCTTTTGCTATTTGTAATAGAGCCATGATCAAGCACTCATCTGGGGACTGGTGGTGGGGCTATCCATTCCTGCACTTATACCAAATTTAGGTTCTCTCCTATATTTTTTTAAATATGTGTTTAAAGTTCCCCCACTATGGGGCTATATTGAGCACCATCTAGTCTTTGCATCATATATTATTAGCTGTGCAATTCAAGTGGACTGTTTGAGCTTCTTTGAACAGCTTGGAGGTTTTAAAAAACACAGAAAAAAAAAACAGAATTCTGAAATTGGCAAAACTTCCATGTTTATTTTCTCAGTTTTTAGCAGATGACATCCATAAAATCGGCAAATAATTTCTCAAGCAATTTTGTTTTCCTCAATTTTCTCAAACACCAACTAAGCCCGATACATCAGCCACAAGCACATGCATGAATGCCTAGATGTGACTGCACATGTTGACCACTTTTGTTAAAATCAACTTAACTAGCACTGCCATGTAAACCTCACAACATAACTGAAAATCATGTAAATTCATGCAGCATTTTCACAAAACTCAGATTGAAAATTATGTAATTATTTTTTTCTCTAAAAATAAAAACAGGTACAGTTGGCCATTGCAATGCACATACCAGGCCACAAAGTTCAGTTCCAAGTGAGCTTTCCATCAGGTGCTGCCAAACAGAAGTTTGACAGCATTTTTAAAAGTGAAGAAAATAGGTATTGAGTTTTTAATTTTATTCTGCTATGCTCAAACATATATGTACTGACTTTGGGCAATAAACTGGTTAGAATTGTGCTGACTAACACCAAACAAAATATGGCCTCAATTGACTCTTGCATTTTGATGGTATACACAATTATATGGACAAATTGAACACCATTCAAAGTTACACCATGATTCCACTTTTTCCTGGCGAGCCACGTGGCGGAGTGAGGACGTGTCGACACCAGTGTAGCGAAAGAAGATTTGAAGCGAGTTGGATAGATGTTTGTTTTTTCTTGTTTCTTGGTTAACTGATAATGGACTAAGTTACTTATTTACCTTCTGTTCTTCAAGAAACAGGTTTGCCTGGTGGGGGGATTTTGGACTCCGGTGAGTTTTGTTTTTTCTTCCTTATTTCAGTGTTCATTTTTGTCTGTATATTGTGAGGTATCTTGTGGACGGACGTATGAATATATACTGAAAGATGGGGCCGAGTAGGGCCACCAAACGAGTTAGGGCTGAAGAAGTGATAGAAATTTTTGGGAGAGTAATGATGAGACTGGAGCCTACTTGACCATTAAGCTGAAATCAGGTAGAACTATCAAAGGGCGGGGATGGCCCTGGGTGCAGCAGTGCATTAGAGGTATCTTGGGTGACCAGGGTAAGGTGGGAAAAGCCAACTTCCTGAGTGATGGGAACCTTCTTGTGAAAACAAAAAAATGAAAAACAAACTGAGCAGCTCCTCAAAGCCAAACAGTTTGGCAGTGAGGAGTGTGAGGTAGAAAAAGACAAAAAACTGAACATGAGTAAGGGGACAATCCATGCATACGACCTGATCGAACTCAGTGAGAGTGAAATAGTGGGATGGTTTGAGGAATCTGGTGTAGTGGCAGCAAAAAGATTTACTAGGTGGGTAGGTGGTCACGCTGAAAACACTCCAACCATTCTACTAACTTTCAACAGGTCCTCTTGTCCAGCCCGACTGGACTTTGACTATGTGTCCTACTGAGTGCGCAAACACATCCCCAACCCCCTGATCTGCTATAAGTGTGGCAGGTTTGGGCATGCAGAAGCAGGGTGCAGGGGGGAACCAGTGTGCCTGAAATGTGGAGGAAAAAACCATGATGGAGAGTGTGAACAGAAGTGTGTGAACTGTAAGCAGATTGGACATTCCTGTCGATCCAGAGAATGTCCGACGTGGCAAAAAGAGAAGGACATTTGTGAGCTTAAGGTAGAAAGAGATGTATCATATGCTTATGCCTGCAGCATTTATGAAAAATCCCACCAGACTCCAGTGCTCAGACAATATGCTGCAGTGGTACGCTCCCAAGGGGAGAACCTCAGTCATGATGTAGGACTCTGAGATAGAGCAGACAAACTTGAAGAAAAAATGGACAAGATGATCAGCCTGCTGGACAAGATCCTGGCTCAGCAGTCAGTGACCCCCAAGGACAAAAACCCAGTACTAACCACACAAGGACAGGGTGATGAAAGTGACATGGCAGAGGGTGAACCCATGCCTACTTGTACAACAACCAGTGAAATGAGACGGGCAGATGTGGATGACACTCCTCTTTCAGGAACGCCAGACGCCGAAAGCAACCAGAGTGCCAGTGAGCTGGCAGACAGTCATGACACAGACCAAAGTAGTAACACATGGGAGGTAGCTAGAAATCGAAGGGGGAAACAAGGAAAAGACAAAGAGAAAGGACAGACAGATGGACACAACATTTCACCATCCCCACTTATAGGAACAAAGCAGCCAAGGTCGGTGGAAAAACCAGTAGAAAAGAAAAAGAAAATGCCAAGTTTGACAAAAGGGGCATATCTGATGGAGACATGAAAATGCTGGCCTAGTAGACTAGGAATGAGGGGTTACTGGCCCTCTTTCAGCACATTAATATTATGTATAATGCTGTACCGGTGATTGATGAAATGTATTGTGTGAATTACCTTGATTCCATAGTGAAAAGATGGTGAAAATTCTGCAATGGAACTCAAGAGGCATGATAGCAAGATGGGCCTTAATCAAACCCTTTCTTGCAGCACAAGCCTGTGAAATTAACTGCATACAGGAAACTCACTTTCTACCTGCAGATATTTATGACTTTAACCTACCATGTTATACCTGATGATGCATATGGAAGTAGTGAGAGGAGACAGGGTGGAGTGAGCATTTTTATTACTAACAAACTACCACACCATCAACTGCATGTCCAATCTTGTTTACAGGCTGTGGGCATGCTCAGTACGGATCGGAAGTGTTCGTATGTCTGTATGCTCGCTATACCTACCCCCAACTGAAACCTTGAACTATGCTGACCTTGAAACACTTATAAATCAACTTCCAGAGCCCCTGCTCATCTGCACGGATGCAAACAGTCGGCACATGTTGTGGGGATCGGATCGTTGTGACCGAAGGGGTATGCAGTGGGAACGGCTGATAAGAGTGTATGGACTATGTGTGTTAAATACTGGCAGTCCCACGAGGATGGATGATTATACTGGACTCTATTCCCATATTGACTTGACCTTGTCATCTAGCTCCATTGCCCAATATATGAACTGGACCACTGACTTGGACCCACAGGAAAGTGATCACTTCCCAATTTATATCACTTATGACGAGGGAGAGCAGATTAATAATTACACAGACATCTTTTATGGATGGAATTTGAACAAAGCAAGGTGGACTGAATTTCTGGACAAATGTGTACTGAGATTTGATGACCGGCTGGGTGTTGAAAATTGCAAAGTTATGACAGAGATTATCGTCCAAGCTGCAACAGAGACGATCCCAAAGAAAACTGGCCGTTCTAAATATAGTTGTCCTTCGTGGACAAATGAATGCAAGGAGGCCATTGCGAACAGAAAAAGAATGTTAAACCGATTCCGGCGCAATAGGGGGACTCCTAATTTAGTTATTGAATACAAGAGAGCGAAGGCTAAGGCCAGACAGGTTATTAGACAGGCAAAGAAAGATTCGTGGCAAAAACTCCTTAACCTGTTCAATTCTAGAACACCAATGACACAACTATGGGAGATTATACGGAAGTTCACACGGAAGACTAGATTCAACAGGCCCCTGCCCGTCCTTATACTGAATGGTGTGATTATTGATGATACCCTCGAAGTTGGAGATGCACTGGGAAATTACTTTTCAGGTATTTCATCGCAGCAGAATTATACAGCATCCTTTCGAGACCGAGTTGGAATGATTTCAGATACCATGCCAGATTTTCAATCTGATAATCGAGAATGTTACAATGAACCCTTCGTTATGACTGAACTAACCGAATCAGTACAACGGTGTGGAAACACCTCCATTGGACCGGACATGGTACACTATGCATTCTTCAAACACATGGGACTTGGGAGAGACACAATTACAAGAAATCCTTAGTTTATTTAATTATGTATGGACAGAAGGGCGCTTCCCTGCTGAATGGTCACACTCCTTTATTATTCCATTATTGAAACCTGGCAAGCCGGCTTGTAAACCTCAGTCCTATAGACCCATTCAATTGACATCATGTTTTGGTAAAATCATGGAGAGAATGATAGCGAGAAGATTGGCATGGTATGTGGAAAAAGAGGAAATGATAACAAACTACCAATGCGCATTTAGAAAAGCTCGGAGTACCGTTGACCATGTTGTGAGACTGGAATCAGAGATATGAAGGGGATATTTTTATAACAAGTATATGTTAGCAGTGTTTCTGGATTTCAAAAGTGCATATAATTTGACATCCATCCCGGCTCTCCTTTCAAAAATGTATAACATGGGTTTTCGTGGCAGGTTGATGAGTTTTGTAAAGAATTATCTGACTGGAAGAACTTTCCAGGTGAAGTGTGGACAACTGTCAAACATTTTTCAACAGGAAAATGGCGTAGTGCAGGGAGGAGTCGTTTCACCGATTTTGTTTAACCTGATGATAAACAACATTTTCGACAATGTACCTGATGATTTCTCACATGCAATTTATGCAGATGACTGTGCAATTTGGATCCAGGGAAGACGATTGACACCGCTTGTACAAACTATGCAGGGTGCACTGGACACATTGGTAGAGTGGGCAGATACCTGGGGCTTTACTTTTACTCCAGCGAAGTGCAGCGCTGTGATATTTCGACGGTACATGAATAGGCACGAAATGGATAATCTTCCTCAACTAAAAATTAATGATGAACCTCTAACCTATGATGACAGTGTAAAATTCCTGGGGGTACATCTGGACTCCAGATTAAATATGAACAAGCATGTACAATATATCAGAGCCAGGGCACTGAAACGGATTCCACTTATGAAATGTCTAGCTGGACGTCAATGTGGTGCTGACCGACCCATCCTTATCCGAGTGTACAAATCCCTAATAAGACCAATTCTTGACTATGCCTGCCAGATCCTAGATGGACCTGCAAATAAGGCCGTGGATTCCCTGGAAAGTATCCAGAATACCTGCCTACGACTAGCCACAGGTGCCCTTCGAACCTCCCCGATCATACCACTCCAGGTGGAGGCAAATGTTCCACCGATATACTTACGACGTTGGGAGTTGACCATCAGGTATTGTATGCGAGTGAACAGTGTAGCTAGTCATCCTTGTCTTCTGCTGATTGATGGAACTTTCGCTCTCCCCAATGTTGAAAGGGAGTATATGAAAAGGATTGCTGGCTTCCCCATTTGTGAAAGAATTAAGAGCATCTCTTCGAATCTGGCTTTTGATCTTCCACCGGACGTGACGCTTAAAACGAGCGCGTTCCCGGCATGGCAAATATCTAAATGTGACACCCGAAAGCTGATTAACCAAAAAAGGAGACGGTTGAGAGATATGATGTCCTTGAGGCATTTGATGAATTTAAGAATGAGCACCACGGGTATCATTACATCTATACGGACGGATCAAAGAGCGACGGGGGTGTGGGATGCGCCTTTGTGCATGGGGAATTTAGCTACAAAACCAAATTTAAAAAACAGTACTCAGTCTTTACAGCTGAATCTATCGCGATACTACAAGCCATTAATTATGTCAGAATAAATGTTATGCAGAAAAGTGTAATCTGTACAGATGCTATGTCTGTCCTCCTCGCCATACAAACCGAGGAGAGTACTCATCCCCTTATCATTGAAATCAAGGATGCGCTTCATAGCTTCAAAGAGAACGACTTCGAATGCATTATCCTTTGGCTCCCTGGGCACTGTGGCATCTACGGAAATGAAAGAGCGGATGTACAGGCGAAACTGGCGATACAGATGCCAGAGGAACAGGAATACGAAGTTAGTCCCCAGGAATATTTACCCTCTTTATGTGCGGCGTGTTACACTTTTTTTAACAACACTTGGTTAAATTACAACCGACCTACAAATCTTAAAGAAATTAAACGTACTGCTGGGAACTGGGAGTCCAGTACAAGAAATATTAGACGGGAAGAAATTGTGTTATGTAGACTTCGATTAGGACATACAAGGATCACACACTCCTTCATTTTGGACCGTGAAGCTCAGCCTGAGTGTAATAACTGTGATTGTTATTTAACTGTGCGTCACCTACTGATTGACTGTCCTACATATGAAGAACCAAGACGACGACTAAGAGCCCTGTGTCAGCAACATAGGTTGACAATGGATTTGGCTTCGCTTCTTGGTGACACCTGCCCTGATGTAACTGATGCTTTGATTAAGTTTTTGTATGAAAGTGAACTTTTCAAGAGAATTTAACTTGGCATTGTTACTTTTCTATATGTGGGTTATACTGTGCCTTTACTTAATGTCTCTCTGGTTTATAGATTGATGTATGTATGATGAATAATGTGCGTCGGTTGTGCTTCTCAGTGTATTAGTGTCTGAAGCGGTTATGGAGTGAGTTTTGTTTTATCGCAAAGGTATCTGATGTGACTTGTGGGAACATGTGTGTGTCTGTGTAGTTGGGGAGAGTATGTGCGCAGGTGTTTTCGAGTGTGTGTATCAGTGGAACAGTTGAACGATTGTTAAATTCTGGATGGAGGGTACAAGTGTGGTGAAGGAATGCAGTATAAATGAGTATGATTGCTGAGCAATGGGTGAGATATGAATGCAAGAGTGGTGAAGGAGCGAAGCATTACTGGTTATGTAGTTAAAACGTAGAGTTTAACCTTGTAAATTGAGTTAACCCCATCAAAAATGCTGGTAGATGCTTATATAACATTACTGTGGTTATTGTGCAGAATATGCCAAGTCTGACCGTAGTAGAGCCTTTCCCTGGGGGGATTCCAGCGGGACACGGGAGAATGGAAACCATGACTCTGAGAGTGAAAGCCAGCCAAGCCAGCCAAGTGACATGTGGTTACCGGGAGGAGGCAACGTTATGCCTTGAGAAGCGAGCTATCAAGTTCAAAGCGCTAGAGCCCTCAGCGTGATTGGGAAATGTATGCCAGACGCATTGTGAATGTGACACTTGGAAGCGAGCTGATGGATGATGTCTTGGAGTGAGATTGTGTGCTTTGTGATGGATGTGATGTACTCCTTTCATTTATGTTTTCTCTAATGTTTATTTTCTTTTCTTTAAGTAGATCAGTGTAGGTTGTCTTTACTCAACTAACAAGACTCTTGACAAGGAACTCTCAGCAACTAGTCCTTGAATGATCAGTCCTAGCTACGCCCTTCCTTGTCCCTTTACACACTTAGTCTCCAACCCTAAGCAAGCAAGAAGACACGAAGAAAGTGGACGCTCTGAGCCCAAGAGGCTATGCGCCCTACTCCAAAACAACAACAACCATGATTCCAAGTAGCCCCAGTTTACGGTATTGACTTATTCAAATGAAATAACAAGTTGAAGATAAAGTGATGTAGCATTTTAATCAATAGGGTTAAAGTCCAATCACCAGTCATGTCAATGTACAAATTGTTGTGTCAATGTCAAAATAGGTCAAGGCAGGGTTAACAACTGTAATGATAGACACATCAAAATACCATTTTCGTCATAATATTGGTGGTGATATGATATATATGATATGATATGAGATGATATCATAACCAATGCACTTACAATTGTCAAAAGCATGATACATCAGGTATTTTTCATATAAAAGTTATAATTGTTTACTTCCCATACAAGACTTTTTGATATTTGTCTGTTGTGTGCCATTTTATAGGTCAGTAACACTTTCAACACAAAAACATGAAAGTCTAGTATTTTGACCAGAAATTAACAATTAAGCAACCTTTACTCTATGGTAGTCACTTTCAAAATCGCCAGCCACCTTCCTACCATATATATGATAAGTATTAGACCATTTTTCTGTAAAAAAGGTGTGCAAAACCGGAATATCACCGACCATTCAATTAGGTACCTATCTATTCTATTTTTTTATGGCACAGCCGTGGGAGTTGGGATTGCAGTGGCTCAAGAATTGTGGTAGGAATGGTTAATAATACAGACACTGGTCTATAACTTCTGTAAATGAAGAAAACAATGTCATATTTAATGTGAAATGCAATATAGAGCCTAGGGGACTTTAAATTATCACCTAACTCAGCTCACGACCCCCGCCGCCTCCCATCCAGTGTCCACAAAGCAGGGGGGGGTCATTCCGCCTCTTCAACATGGGCAAACAGTGTGACAAGCGATAGCAACGTTTACAACTGACAGTCATCATCTGTGTTTAGCGCATTGATCACGAGCCACCTAACCGACTAGCACCAATCAGCATCTAGTGTGCCTGGACGCTGATTGGCCGGTTAGTGATGACGACAGAGGGGGGCAGTTGTTTGTTTACATTTCAATGGGCAGGCGCCATGCTGGTTCGCTGCGTTAAAAGGCCCCACCGACCCCGTGGCTCCGTTCGTGGCAGGCTGTGCTCATTCGAATTAAAATATTGTGTTGCATTATTTAGTGGCATAAAGGAAGATTGAGATTGTAAGTGTTGATTTAATTCAAAATACTAAAAGTATCGGCTAATAAAGCATTATTTTCCCAGAATGCTTCATAAGCATACATTTAACGCTCATAGTGCCTGCCTATCTTGGCACGTCAGCCACATTTATCTTCATACCTAATAATATGATATAACCTGTAGGAAAGTTATCTTATGGTAATTTCAATTAATATCAATTAAAAATGTGTGACGTTTTATCTTCTATAAAATATATCCTGTATAATCAAACTGACGGCGGCGCCCAAGGCCACGCCTGCCGCCGATGAGACGACCGACTCCTCCACGGCCGAGTTCCGCGCCCAGCCGGCCCCGTGCGTCATCCTGGCCGCTCCTCAGGGCGTCCCCGCCCGCCAGGCGCCGCCGGCCAACAAGCCCCAGTCGCCAGTCCTGCAGCTCAGACAGCACATGGCCGAGCACCACAAGAAGGTCCAGGAGCAGCACCAGTCGGGCGGCGTGATGCGCGCCAACCCTATCCCTGATCCCTGATGCCGGGGTCCCCGAGCGGCGCGCCCCTGCCGCCACCCGGCCGCAGCCGTTCCAGCTGCCTGGTGGCCAGCAGGCGGCCGCCGCCGCCGCCCGCAGACAGAAGAAGCTGGAAGCGGCTAAGCGGGCGGCGGCCGAATTCCACGTCCAGCCGTGTTCGGTGACCCGCCGCGGGCCGTACCAGACGCAGCGGTCGGCCCGCGGCCCGACGGCGCCGCGCATCCCGCAGTTCCACACCAATCAGCGCTCGGCGCGCCGCCAGAGCTTCGAGGAGCGCCAGAAACAGCGGGAAGCGGAGCTGCTGGCCGACGAGCAGGAGGCTGAGCGGCAGAAGCAGAGGGAGGAGGAGGTGGCCCGCCAGTGGCACGAGGCCGTCCACCATGCGCAGCCGGTCCGCCGCTACCGGCCGGTGCGCGTCCAGCCGTCTGACATGCCCATCACTGAGCCGCGCAGCCCCAACTGGGCGCGCAACAGCTCGCGCGCCAGCCACCGCAGCCAGTGACCCGCCGCGTAGGGAGTGATCCGCCGCGCAGCGAGTGAGCCGCCGCGCAGCGAGTGAGCCGCCGTCCGCAGCGAGTAAGCCGTAGCTTTATAGATGTCGGTGAACTTGGACGGAGCGAGCGCGCCCGGCCAGGCCGGCGGCGTCGCGTAGTGTGACACGTTGTACTATATAACCCCGAGTGAGTGCGGACAATCAGTGTGCGAAGTGACGGACGAGTGGCCATGTTGTTGTTGTTGTTGTTGTTGTTGTTGTTGTGTTTCCTCCTGGGCGCGGCTACGAGGCCGCGCCATAGCCCCGGAGGGGCTCCTTCTGGCGGAGGTAGCCCGCGGCCTTGAGCCCGCGGCCAAGGCCGCGACGACGTCCGCGTCCCTCTTCGCTGTCGGCGGCGGGTGGATCGTATTGTATTGTATTGCACACTTCATCCGACCACTTCCACTTAATTCGTAAAGTACAGAGTACAGTACGATAGGGCTACTCTAGGGTCGTCATCATACAAGATAGCAACGCGATTTCTCTTGGCAAGCTAAAAGTAGGTACACAATGCCCAGTAGGCAGAGGCGGGGCCCCGCCAGTCACGGGCACCGCAGGAGCACGTGCCCCGGGTGTCCGCCCCCTCTCTGCAGACTAAGCAGCGAGAGGCTGGGCAGTCCCTCTCGCTGCATCCGGCGCAGGTGGTTGTTGGCCGTCGTCCGATGCGGTGTAGATAGGATTTTGCCCGTCCCCAGTGACCGGCGCGCAACTGATGAACGTTGACCGCAGCGTCACGATCGTCACCGGGGACGGGCGTCGGTAGGCGGTACCCCATGATTTCGCGGAAGAGCCCCGCCGGCCAGCTCAGCCCCTACCAGGGTCCGGTCGTCAGCTGGATCGTCCTCCTGTGGAGGGCCGAGGCCTCCCCGGCCAGAGCGTCCGCCCGCTCATTTCCCGGCAGGCCGCAGTGGGGGGGGGGGGGGGGAGGGGCACCCACTGAAGGTGCAGCGATCGGCCGCCGCTTCGCACCGCCAGGAGAGCGGCCCACAGGTGCGTACCATGTGCCGCAGGACCGCAGGCGCACCGACTACGTCCGCCATGGCCAGTGCGCTGAGCCCCACCGTCCGCCAGCCGGTGACCCTGGTGAGTCGGGAGGGAGCGTGGGCTTCGCTCACCACCCTCGGGGGGGGGGGGTCTCCCGGTGGCGGGGAGGCGGCCGCTGCAGCTGTGGTGTGGATTTTGTGTGAACAGCGGTATGGATGGTATGTGGACGGCGGTATTGATGTTTTGTGAAGAGTGAAGTATATCCTATGTGGGTTGAGATGTGGACGGTGGTGTGGATGTAGAGTAGCGGTGAGAGCCTTGGCCGGCTGTGAGATCGGGCAAATCACATACAGCGATTTGCCAGAATCCGTCTGGTGAACTTTGCCATCCCATAACATTAACAGTTTTGATCATATTTCAATTTTCTTAATGGCATCAAATGCACCATTTAATTGCTCCTTGAAAGACATCTTAATTGTAACAATCGGCCGCCAAACGAAGTAACAAAGCGTCAAAAAGTGGGAGAGCGAACGCATTAAGCTGAGACTGGCGGCCCGCTGGCCTGCCGAGTGCCCCTCTTCTACGTCACTTTTTTATTTTGATGACGTCACCGCGGCTGCCGGCTGCCAACGGCTGCCAAATATTGCACCTTCCAGTTGTCACCACTTTTTCGGCCGGAGTGTTCTACCTGGTTTATACAGCCTTGCCACAAAGCCGCCATAAAGGGCTAGTACTATCAGCTGGAGTTGATTCAGCAGTTGGCCGCCAGGGACCACTAGTGAGCCAGGGTGTTATGACGTCGCAAGCAAAGGATACCAGTTAAATATTTAACGCTAAAATGTATTTTTTTAAATAAATAAATGAATCAATCAATAGTTGTCGGTACTATTTGCTTGCGACGTCATAACACCCTGGCTCACCAGCGGTCCCTGGCGGCAAACTGCTGCAATAACTCCAGCTGATAATGCTAGCCCAGCCAACCCGCCATAAGATCCACAGCGTGTTTGTCCAATGTCCATACTGTTTGTCCCATTTGCGCAAGAAACGCGTACTATTAATTTTGCTGCCTGTATTTCAGTTTTTTAGGTCACTTAGGGGATTTGTAGTTTTCCTTTGCCGAGCTTTAAAAAGTGGTCTTTTTCGACTCAGCACTGTCTTGCAACACCCGTCCGTATCACCGCTAAAAACACAACACCAACTTTGGAATGCGCACAGCCGTTTATATTTCCACCATTCATGTGGGTATAAACTATAAATACATGCAGAACGCGTAGCATCACGGGCTACTTACTGCCCTATGCCCGTCGAACTGATTCCGAGAGTTGCTTTTTTATCGTGTACAAAAACGCACACATATCGTCAATAACCACGTGGCACGCTACATGTGGTATTGATATGCACGCTAACATAAATAGCTACAATAAACACAAAATAATATTTTCGGAGCCGCGCAAAATACCACTTACGATGCAGCACAGGGCGCCCACAGATTGACCCCAGTCGCGGTTGCGTTGTGAAGCGATATCGAAGCTAGTCGCGTCAGTAGTCGGAGCACATAACTAATAACTATCCCTTGATACACAGCCTCGAAGGTCGATATATTTCACTTCATAGTGGTGACGACACCGGCCAGAGAGCTCCGACTGGCGCCCCGCTGCCCAGCTACCGGCAAGAGTCCGGCAGTCGGGCCAGCGTGAAGAGGGGCGGCCGAGACGTCGAGCACCCTCTCTACATGTCTACATGCCGTCTACATGCCGTCTACATGCCTTCTACATGCCGTCTACATGTCGTCTACATGCCGCCGGTCCTCCAGACTGTATCCCTCAGCCAGCCGGCCTCGGCCGTCTCCAGCAGACCGCTGATGACGTCACGCAGATGGAGCTGACTGGCGGCGCGGTACTGAAGCTCCGGGCCGGCAGCCGACAGCGCCAGACGCCGGAGACGATCGGGGGAGAACTGACGGCCCGAGCCGCGGACACTGCCGGCAGACAGATACAGGGGGGGGGGGGGGGGGGTCAGATGACACACCCCGCATACAGCGGGGAACGGTTACATCCGAGGCAAGCCCAGAATTAGCCCAAAAATGGCCGAGCAATGCCAAGGTTGACCGATAAATAACCAAGAAAGAGCAAGAACATCGACGACAAAATTAACTGCTTCCCTCCGTCGTGTGAATCTCTGGTGTACTGACTGCTCACCGTTTGAATCTCTGGTGCTACGACTGCTCACCGTTTGAGTAGCCCGGTGGTGACTGTGTGGTCGAGGCAGCCCTCGGCGGCCAGGTACTCGGTGAGGTACTGGTCCCGCCCGAGACACAGGTACTGGCGGTACAGCAGCAGCGCCCAGTCGGCCGGCTGGTCCGGGTAGGCCCGCAGCACCAGCCGCGCAGCACGGTACCTGGCGACGGTTACACCCCTCAGTCAGACAGACCGGACGACAGCAGCTCAGCTCACTCAGAGAGACAGACGGGCACTGAAACTAATGACACCAGGACCGGGAGCGTTTGGGTTCATCCTGTGGTAGTCTGCGAACCGATGGTATTATTTTAGAACCACGGGACTGTCTCTAAGTTTTCGTGTTTGATCACTCATGCATAACAGTTGAACGACCAGCGCTCGAAATATTGCATTATAACATTATAAATGTTGCCAAATGTTGTATTCTAACGAGTCAAACGTATCCAATCGCGCCAAATGTTGCATTCTAACGAGTCAAACGTTGTATCCAATCGCGTCAAATGTTGTATTCTAACGAGTCAAGCGTTGTATCCAATCGCGTCAAATGTTGTATTCTAACGAGTCAAGCGTTGTATCCAATCGCGCCAAATGTTGTATTCTAACGAGTCAAACGTTGTATCCAATCGCGCCAAATGTTGTATTCTAACGAGTCAAACGTTGTATCCAATCGCGTCAAATGTTGCATTCTAACGAGTCAAACGTTGTATCCAATCGCGTCAAATGTTGCACTCCAACCCACTGAGGCGGACAGTGCCGACTGTACCGTGTTCTCTCTCGGAGCGTGTGCACAGTGTGGTGACTGCGTACCGAGGGCAGCAGCTTTAACTCTCCCCGAGTGAGCCCAGTATGGAGGTGATTATGTACTGACGGCAGCGTGTCGGTCAGCAGGCGGTGCAGCTGGTCCGGGGATCTCCGCAGCAGCAGCGGCCGGTCGCCCTCCGGCAGGCTGAGCGAGCCGCTGCTGATGCTGAGCTGCAGAGCCACCAGCTGCGCCTGCGACAGGCTGAACTCGGCCGCCGACAGGCGGTCAGCCTGACAAACACACAACCAGTCGGTCAGCCTGACAAACATAAACAGGGACAGACGGTCAGAATGACAAACACACAAACAGGGACAGGCGGTCAGCCTGACAAACACATAAACAGGGACTGATGCTGAGCTGGAGAGCCACCAGCTGCACCTGCGAAAGGCTGAACTCGGCCGCCTATAGGCGGTCAGCCTGACAAACATAAACAGGGACTGGCGGTCAGCCTGACAAACACACAAACAGGGACAGGCGGTCAGCCTGGCAAACACACAAACAGGGACAGGCGGTCAGCCTGACAAACACACAAACAGGGACATACTGTCAGCCTGACAAACATACAAACAGGGACAGACGATCAGCCTGACAAACACACAAACAGGGACAGGCGGTCAGCCTGATAAACACACAAACAGGGACAGGCGGTCAGCCTGACAAACACACAAACAGGGACTGGCGGTCAGCCTGACAAACATACAAACAGGGACAGACGATCAGCCTGACAAACACACAAACAGGGACAGACGATCAGCCTGACAAACACACAGACAGGGACAGGCGGTCAGCCTGATAAACACACAAACAGGGACAGGCGGTCAGCCTGACAAACACACAAACAGGGACTGGCGGTCAGCCTGACAAACATACAAACAGGGACAGACGATCAGCCTGACAAACAGGGACAGGCGGTCAGCCTGATAAACACACAGACAGACACACAGACGGTCAGCCTGGCAAAAACACAGACAGACACACAGACCGTCAGCCTGACAGACATAAACAGACGGCCAGCTTGTCAGCCTAATATTACATATGACGTAGTATGATAGTACTACGAGCGCCTGCAATGCATCCAATGATCGTGTTAACAAATTACATATTTCGACGTCGTCCCTGAATGGCTTCAGCTTTGAGACCATCTTTAGACAGAGCAGAGCTACGGCCCATACATCGAGACAATACATGACACAATATTCTGTCTATGGCATAGTCCCTTCTGAGCCTCTCCTGGACGGCAGCGGAAGTGGAGGCGGGGGCGGGGCGGCGGACTGACGTGTCGGTAGAAGGTGACCAGGGCGGGGGCGGGGCCGGCGTACTGACGTGTCGGTAGAAGGTGGCGGGGGCGGCGGACTGACGTGTCGGTAGAAGGTAGCGGGGGCGGGGGCGGCGGACTGACGTGTCGGTAGAAGGTGGCGGGGACGGGGGCGGCGGCCAGACGTGTCGGTAGAAGGTGGCCAGGGCGGGGGCGGCGGACTGACGCGTCGGTAGAAGGTGGCGGGGCGGGGACGGGGGCGACGGACTGACGTGTCGGTAGAAGGTAGCGGGGGCGGCGGACTGACGTGTCGGTAGAAGGTAGCGGGGGCGGCGGACTGACGTGTCGGTAGAAGGTGGCGGGGGCGGGGGCGGCGGACTGACGTGTCGGTAGAAGGTGGCCAGGGCGGGGACGGGGGCGACGGACGGACGTGTCGGTAGAAGGTGGCGGGGCGGGGACAGGGGCGGCGGACTGACGTGTCGGTAGAAGGTGGCGGGGCGGGGACGGGGGCGACGGACTGACGTGTCGGTAGAAGGTAGCGGGGGCGGCGGACTGACGTGTCGGTAGAAGGTGGCGGGGCGGGGACGGGGGCGGCGGACTGACGTGTCGGTAGAAGGTGGCGGGGCGGGGACGGGGGTGACGGACTGACGTGTCGGTAGAAGGTAGCGGGGCGGCGGACTGACGTGTCGGTAGAAGGTGGCGGGGCGGGGACGGGGGCGACGGACTGACGTGTCGGTAGAAGGTGGCGGGGCGGGGACGGGGGCGACGGACTGACGTGTCGGTAGAAGGTGGCGGGGCGGGGACGGGGGCGGCGGACTGACGTGTCGGTAGAAGGTAGCGGGTGCGGCGGACTGACGTGTCGGTAGAAGGTGGCGGGGCGGGGACGGGGGCGACGGACTGACGTGTCGGTAGAAGGTGGCGGGGCGGGGGCGGCGGACTGACGTGTCGGTAGAAGGTAGCGGGGGCGGCGGACTGACGTGTCGGTAGAAGGTGGCGGGGCGGGGGCGACGGACTGACGTGTCTGTAGAAGGTGGCGGGGACGGGGGCGACGGACTGACGTGTCGGTAGAAGGTGGCGGGGCGGGGACGGGGGCGACGGACTGACGTGTCGGTAGAAGGTGGCGGGGCGGGGACGGGGGCGACGGACTGACGTGTCGGTAGAAGGTGGCGGGGCGGGGACGGGGGCGACGGACTGACGTGTCGGTAGAAGGTGGCGGGGCGGGGACGGGGGCGACGGACTGACGTGTCGGTAGAAGGTGGCGGGGCTGGGACGGGGGCGGCGGACTGACGTGTCGTTGGAAGGTAGCGGGGGCGGCGGACTGACGTGTCGGTAGAAGGTGGCGGGGCGGGGACGGGGGCGACGGACTGACGTGTCGGTAGAAGGTAGCGGGGGCGGCGGACTGACGTGTCGGTAGAAGGTGGCGGGGCGGGGACGGGGACGGCGGACTGACGTGTCGGTAGAAGGTAGCGGGGGCGGCGGACTGACGTGTCGGTAGAAGGTGGCGGGGCGGGACGGGGGCGACGGGGGCGACGGACTGACGTGTCGGTAGAAGGTAGCGGGGGCGGCGGACTGACGTGTCGGTAGAAGGTGGCGGGGCGGGGACGGGGCGACGGACTGACGTGTCGGTAGAAGGTGGCGGGGCGGGGACGGGGGCGGCGGACTGACGTGTCGGTAGAAGGTGGCGGGGCGGGGACGGGGGCGACGGACTGACGTGTCGGTAGAAGGTGGTCAGGGCGGGGACGGGGGCGACGGACTGACGTGTCGGTAGAAGGTGGCGGGGCGGGGACGGGGGCGACGGACTGACGTGTCGGTAGAAGGTGGTCAGGGCGGGGACGGGGCGACGGACTGACGTGTCGGTAGAAGGTGGCGGGGCGGGACGGGGGCGACGGACTGACGTGTCGGTAGAAGGTGGCGGGGCGGGAACGGGGGCGACGGACTGACGTGTCGGTAGAAGGTGGTCAGGGCGGGGACGGAGGCGACGGACTGACGTGTCGGTAGAAGGTGGCGGGGCGGGGGCGACGGACTGACGTGTCGGTAGAAGGTGGCGGGGCGGGAACGGGGGCGACGGACTGACGTGTCGGTAGAAGGTGGCGGGGCGGGGACGGGGGCGACGGACTGACGTGTCGGTAGAAGGTGGCGGGGCGGGGACGGGGGCTACGGACTGACGTGTCGGTAGAAGGTAGCGGGGGCGGCGGACTGACGTGTCGGTAGAAGGTGGCGGGGCGGGGACGGGGGCGACGGACTGACGTGTCGGTAGAAGGTGGCGGGGCGGGGACGGGGGCGACGGACTGACGTGTCGGTAGAAGGTGGCGGCGTGCCGGTAGCAGTCCATGGCCTCCCTGAGCTGCCTCTGCGCCGCCTCCTCCTCCTCACAGTGACTGGCTGGGCCGGCCTGCACCGCCGCCATCACCAGCTGATCCGCCCTGCTCCGCCAGTCAGCCGCCGCCTCGGCATGGTGGCCGAACCTGTCCGCACCGAACACACACTCAGTCCTCAGAGTCTGCCCACACCGAACACACACTCAGAGTCTGCCCACACCGAACACACACTCAGAGACGAACACACACTCAGTCTGCCCACACCGAACACACACTCAGAGACGAACACACACTCAGAGTCTGCCCACACCGAACACACACTCAGAGTCTGCCCGCACCGAACACACACTCAGAGTCTGCCCGCACCGAACACACACTCTGAGTCTGCCCGCACCGAACACACACTCAGAGTCTGCCCGCACCGAACACACACTCAGCGACGAACACACACTCAGAGTCTGCCCGCACCGAACACACACTCAGAGTCTGCCCGCACCGAACACACACTCAGAGTCTACCCGCACCGAACATACTCTCAGAAACACACAGAGAAGCCCCATCAGCCACAAACACACGATACCAGCAGCTAAAATCAGCACCTGCCCACACCGGACACACACACATGCCCCCATATTTGATCTGTCGGTGACCTGTGCGCCGCCTCTGCCCTGCCGGTGACCAGCCACAGTCTGACCGTGTCCTGTGGTTGACCTCTGTGACCTGTGACCCCTATGCGCCGTCTCTGACCTGCCGGTGACCAGCCACAGTCTGGCCGTGTCATGTGGTGACCCCTGTGACCTGTGACCTGTCGGTGCCCGCCTCTGACCTGCCGGTGACCAGTCTCAGTCTGGCCGTGTCCTGTGGCTGACCCCTGTGACCCCTGTGACCTGACCGGCCAGTGACCAGCCTCAGTCTGGCCGTGTCCTGTAGCGGTTACTGGACATATTGGCGAATGCTATTTTGTCGAATTTCATTTTGGCGAATGCATATTGTCGAAGGAGACTTTCACGAAATGTCTTTTTGACGACATGTGAATATGCCGAAAGCAAAATGGCGAATGCCTTTTGGTCGAAACCCCCTTTTGCAGACATGTCACTTTGTCGAGATGTCTTTTTGCCGACATGTCAAAAGGTCGAAATGTGATTTTGCCAACATGTGAAAAAGTCGAAATGTCTTTTTGCCGAATGTCATTTTGCCGACATGTCAAAAGATCGAAATGACTTTTTGCCGAAATGTCAAAAGATCGAAATGACTTTTTGCCGAAATGTCATTTTGTCGACATGCGTCACAGGTGTGTCACAGCCGAAATGTCATTTTGCCGAATGTTACTTTGTCGACATGTGAAAAGGTCGAAATGCGTTTTTGCCGAAATGGCATTTTGTCGACATGTGAAAAAGTCGAAATTCCTTTTTGCCGAATGTCATTTTATCGACATGTGAAATGTTTGAAGAAGAAAATAATGTAAAATGCCGAATGCCTTTGGAATTTGGTGTAATGCGCAGCAATTGTCGCCATGTGTCAATGTTGTTTGTGCGCCCCAATAATTGATTCCGGCCGTCCAGGTCAGTGTTGGTGTCATGCGGGCGCGCACGCGAGAAGAAAAAAAAACTGCGCGCGCACTGATATCTGATTGAATGTTTGGTTCGTCGGTTATTCCCCTCTGAGCGGGAACCGTAGCCGGGGAGCTCCTGGAGATAGAAGGCAGGGGCGCAGCCAGGCGAGGGGGGATAATCGCCCTCCCCATTCGGATACAGAGGGTTTAGATGACCAAGCATTTTTTTTTGTCCGCTAATTGACATTAAAAAAGCTGCAGAATGGCTATGCAACCTGCCGATAATTTGTTTCCACCTCTAATGCAAACCCTGGTGGATGGTGCACAACCGAAGGAGCAATTCGACCTTTGCACATGTCGGCAAAAAGACATTTCAACTTTTTCCACATGTCGACAAAATGACATTTCGGCAAAAAACATTTCGACCTTTTCACACGTCGACAAAGTAACATTCGGCAAAATGACATTTCGGCTTTTTCACATTTCGACAAAATGACATTTCGGCAAAAAGGCATTTCGACCTTTTGACATGTCGACAAAATGTCATTCGGCAAAAAGCATTTCGACAAAATGACATTTCGACAAAATGACATTTCGGCAAAAAGACCTTTCGACATTTTCACACGTCGGCAAAAACACATTTAGACAAAAAGGCATTCGCTATTTTGCTTTCGGCATGTTCAATTTTCGACAAAAAGACATGTCAAAGTGTCCTTCGACAGTATGCATTCGCCAAAATGACATTCGGCAAAATGACATTCGCCAATGTGTCCAGACACCTCCTGTAGCTGACCTGCCGGTGACCTGTGACCCGCCTCTGACCTGCCGGTGACCTGTGACCCGCCTCTGACCTGCCGGTGACCCGTAGCAGGTGTCTGACCTGCCGGTGGCCAGTCTCAGTCTGGCCGTGTCCTGTGGTTGACCCCTGTGACCTGTGGCCCCTGTGCCCTGACCTGCCGGTGACCAGTATCAGTCTGGCCGTGTCCTGTGGTGACCCCTGTGACCCCTGTGACCTAACCTGCCGGTGACCAGTCTCAGTCTGGCCGTGTCCTCCGGGTGACCCCTGTGACCCCTGTGACCTGACTTGCCGGTGACCAGTCTCAGTCTGGCCGTGCCCTGTGACCTGTGACCCCTGTGACCTGACCTGCCGGTGACCTGTGACCCCTGTGACCTGACCTGCCGGTGACCAGTCTCAGTCTGGCCGTGTCCTCCGGGTGATGTCTGTGACCCCTGTGACCTGACCTGCCGGTGACCAGTCTCAGTCTGGCCGTGTCCTCCGGGTGATGCCTGATCAGGTGCCGCCTGAGCGCGGTGCCGAGCCGGGCGTCGCTGACTCCGGCGGTCAGCAGACGCTCCAGTCGGTCCTCCCGCAGCAGCAGCTCGAACACGTACGCCATCTCCTCATAACGGCCCAGACCGAGCAGCAGCCGCACCTGTCAGCAGTCAGCACCGACAGCAGAGACGTCAGTGTCAGCAGCATCACCAGCATCAGTGTCGAGTCAGAGACATCAGGGTCTCACCGCCTTCACCATAGCTGACATGCCAACATCAGTATCAACATGGACATCAGGGTCTCACCACCTTCACCATAGCTGACATGCCAACATCAGTATCAACATGGACATCAGGGTCTCACCACCTTCACCATAGCTGACATGCCAACATCAGTGCCATCAGACATCAGGGTCTCACCACCTTCACCATAGCTGACATGCCAACATCAGTATCAACATGGACATCAGGGTCTCACCACCTTCACCATAGCTGACATGCCAACATCAGTATCAACATGGACATCAGGGTCTCACCACCTTCACCATAGCTGACATGCCAACATCAGTGCCATCAGACATCAGGGTCTCACCACCTTCACCATAGCTGACATGCCAACATCAGTATCAACATGGACATCAGGGTCTCACCACCTTCACCATAGCTGACATGCCAACATCAGTATCAACATGGACATCAGGGTCTCACCACCTTCACCATAGCTGACATGCCAACATCAGTATCAACATGGACATCAGGGTCTCACCGCCTTCACCATAGCTGACATGCCAACATCAGTATCAACATGGACATCAGGGTCTCACCACCTTCACCATAGCTGACATGCCAACATCAGTATCAACATGGACATCAGGGTCTCACCACCTTCACCATAGCTGACATGCCAACATCAGTATCAACATGGACATCAGGGTCTCACCACCTTCACCATAGCTGACATGCCAACATCAGTATCAACATGGACATCAGGGTCTCACCACCTTCACCATAGCTGACATGCCAACATCAGTATCAACATGGACATCAGGGTCTCACCGCCTTCACCATAGCTGACATGCCAACATCAGTGCCATCAGACATCAGGGTCTCACCACCTTCACCATAGCTGACATGCCAACATCAGTATCAACATGGACATCAGGGTCTCACCACCTTCACCATAGCTGACATGCCAACATCAGTATCAACATGGACATCAGGGTCTCACCACCTTCACCATAGCTGACATGCCAACATCAGTGCCATCAGACATCAGGGTCTCACCACCTTCACCATAGCTGACATGCCAACATCAGTATCAACATGGACATCAGGGTCTCACCACCTTCACCATAGCTGACATGCCAACATCAGTGCCATCAGACATCAGGGTCTCACCGCCTTCACCATAGCTGACATGCCAACATCAGTGCCATCAGACATCAGGGTCTCACCGCCTTCACCATAGCTGACATGCCAACATCAGTGCCATCAGACATCAGGGTCTCACCGCCTTCACCATAGCTGACATGCCAACATCAGTGCCATCAGACATCAGGGTCTCACCACCTTCACCATAGCTGACATGCCAACATCAGTGCCATCAGACATCAGGGTCTCACCACCTTCACCATAGCTGACATGCCAACATCAGTATCAACATGGACATCAGGGTCTCACCACCTTCACCATAGCTGACATGCCAACATCAGTGTCAACATGGACATCAGGGTCTCACCACCTTCACCATAGCTGACATGCCAACATCAGTATCAACATGGACATCAGGGTCTCACCACCTTCACCATAGCTGACATGCCAACATCAGTATCAACATGGACATCAGGGTCTCACCACCTTCACCATAGCTGACATGCCAACATCAGTGCCATCAGACATCAGGGTCTCACCACCTTCACCATAGCTGACATGCCAACATCAGTGCCATCAGACATCAGGGTCTCACCGCCTTCACCATAGCTGACATGCCAACATCAGTGCCATCAGACATCAGGGTCTCACCGCCTTCACCATAGCTGACATGCCAACATCAGTGCCATCAGACATCAGGGTCTCACCACCTTCACCATAGCTGACATGCCAACATCAGTATCAACATGGACATCAGGGTCTCACCACCTTCACCATAGCTGACATGCCAACATCAGTATCAACATGGACATCAGGGTCTCACCACCTTCACCATAGCTGACATGCCAACATCAGTGCCATCAGACATCAGGGTCTCACCGCCTTCACCATAGCTGACATGCCAACATCAGTGCCATCAGACATCAGGGTCTCACCGCCTTCACCATAGCTGACATGCCAACATCAGTATCAACATGGACATCAGGGTCTCACCACCTTCACCATAGCTGACATGCCAACATCAGTGTCAACATGGACATCAGGGTCTCACCACCTTCACCATAGCTGACATGCCAACATCAGTATCAACATGGACATCAGGGTCTCACCACCTTCACCATAGCTGACATGCCAACATCAGTATCAACATGGACATCAGGGTCTCACCACCTTCACCATAGCTGACATGCCAATATCAGTATCAGTGCCATCAGACATCAGGGTCTCACCGCCTTCACCATAGCTGACATGCCAACATCAGTATCAACATGGACATCAGGGTCTCACCACCTTCACCATAGCTGACATGCCAACATCAGTGCCATCAGACATCAGGGTCTCACCACCTTCACCATAGCTGACATGCCAACATCAGTATCAACATGGACATCAGGGTCTCACCACCTTCACCATAGCTGACATGCCAACATCAGTGCCATCAGACATCAGGGTCTCACCACCTTCACCATAGCTGACATGCCAACATCAGTATCAACATGGACATCAGGGTCTCACCACCTTCACCATAGCTGACATGCCAACATCAGTATCAACATGGACATCAGGGTCTCACCACCTTCACCATAGCTGACATGCCAACATCAGTATCAACATGGACATCAGGGTCTCACCACCTTCACCATAGCTGACATGCCAACATCAGTATCAACATGGACATCAGGGTCTCACCGCCTTCACCATAGCTGACATGCCAACATCAGTGCCATCAGACATCAGCGACATCTATCAGTCTCAAGCCATCACATCATCAGTGCCATCATTGGCGGTGTCTCACTCGACCCTCGCTGTCTGCACCATCACTGATATGTCATAATCAGTGTCCTAAGTGACAGGAGTGTCCTAAGTGACATCAGTGTCCTAAGTGACATCAGTGTCCTAAGTGACATCAGTGTCCTAAGTGACATCAGTGTCCTAAGTGACATCAGTGTCCTAAGTGACAGGAGTGTCCTAAGTGACATCAGTGTCCTAAGTGACATCAGTGTCCTAAGTGACATCAGTGTCCTAAGTGACATCAGTGTCCTAAGTGACAGGAGTGTCCTAAGTGACATCAGTGTCCTAAGTGACAGGAGTGTCCTAAGTGACATCGGTGTCCTAAGTGACAGGAGTGTCCTAAGTGACATCAGTGTCCTAAGTGACAGGAGTGTCCTAAGTGACATCAGTGTCCTAAGTGACATCAGTGTCCTAAGTGACATCAGTGTCCTAAGTGACATCAGTGTCCTAAGTGACATCAGTGTCCTAAGTGACATCAGTGTCCTAAGTGACATCAGTGTCCTAAGTGACATCAGTGTCCTAAGTGACATCAGTGTCCTAAGTGACATCAGTGTCCTAAGTGACATCAGTGTCCTAAGTGACATCAGTGTCCTAAGTGACATCAGTGTCCTAAGTGACATCAGTGTCCTAAGTGACAGGAGTGTCCTAAGTGACATCAGTGTCCTAAGTGACATCAGTGTCCTAAGTGACAGGAGTGTCCTAAGTGACATCAGTGTCCTAAGTGACATCAGTGTCCTAAGTGACATCAGTGTCCTAAGTGACATCAGTGTCCTAAGTGACATCAGTGTCCTAAGTGACATCAGTGTCCTAAGTGACATCAGTGTCCTAAGTGACATCAGTGTCCTAAGTGACATCAGTGTCCTAAGTGACATCAGTGTCCTAAGTGACATCAGTGTCCTAAGTGACATCAGTGTCCTAAGTGACATCAGTGTCCTAAGTGACATCAGTGTCCTAAGTGACATCAGTGTCCTAAGTGACATCAGTGTCCTAAGTGACATCAGTGTCCTAAGTGACATCAGTGTCCTAAGTGACATCAGTGTCCTAAGTGACATCAGTGTCCTAAGTGACATCAGTGTCCTAAGTGACATCAGTGTCCTAAGTGACATCAGTGTCCTAAGTGACATCAGTGTCCTAAGTGACATCAGTGTCCTAAGTGACATCAGTGTCCTAAGTGACATCAGTGTATCATCATGACGCCGCATATAACGCACCATGAGCCTGAAGTCCTCCTTGACCAGCAGCCGCCGCACCAGCTGGCGGGCCCTGCCCATGACGTCACTGATGCCCTGCAGGTTCAGCCGCGCCGTGTGGGCCGAGTGGGCCGCCACCAGGAGGCCAACCTGACAGTCGTCACCTGACCAAACATGACAGACACTGTCAGGAGAGTGAGCCGCCACCAGGAGGCCAACCTGACAGTCGTCACCTGACCAAACATGACATACACTGGCAGGAGAGTGAGCCGCCACCAGGAGGCCAACCTGACAGTCGCCACCTGACCAAACATGACAGACACTGTCAGGAGAGTGAGCCGCCACCAGGAGGCCCACCTGACAGTCGTCACCTGACCAAACATGACATACATTGTCAGGAGAGTGAGCCGCCACCAGGAGGCCAACCTGACAGTCGTTACCTGACCAAACATGACAGACACTGTCAGGAGAGTGGGCCGCCACCAGGAGGCCAACCTGACAGTCGTCACCTGACCAAACATGACAGACACTGTCAGGAGAGTGGGCCGCCACCAGGAGGCCAACCTGACAGTCGTCACCTGACCAAACATGACAGACACTGTCAGGAGAGTGAGCCGCCACCAGGAGGCCAACCTGACAGTCGTCACCTGACCAAACATGACATACACTGGCAGGAGAGTGAGCCGCCACCAGGAGGCCAACCTGACAGTCGCCACCTGACCAAACATGACAGACACTGTCAGGAGAGTGAGCCGCCACCAGGAGGCCCACCTGACAGTCGTCACCTGACCAAACATGACATACATTGTCAGGAGAGTGAGCCGCCACCAGGAGGCCAACCTGACAGTCGTTACCTGACCAAACATGACAGACACTGTCAGGAGAGTGGGCCGCCACCAGGAGGCCAACCTGACAGTCGTCACCTGACCAAACATGACAGACACTGTCAGGAGAGTGGGCCGCCACCAGGAGGCCAACCTGACAGTCGTCACCTGACCAAACATGACAGACACTGTCAGGAGAGTGGGCCGCCACCAGGAGGCCAACCTGACAGTCGTCACCTGACCAAACATGACAGACACTGTCAGGAGAGTGAGCCGCCACCAGGAGGCCAACCTGACAGTCGTCACCTGACCAAACATGACATACACTGTCAGGAGAGTGGGCCGCCACCAGGAGGCCAACCTGACAGTCGTCACCTGACCAAACATGACAGACACTGTCAGGAGAGTGAGCCGCCACCAGGAGGCCCACCTGACAGTCGTCACCTGACCAAACATGACATACACTGTCAGGAGAGTGAGCCGCCACCAGGAGGCCCACCTGACAGTCGTCACCTGACCAAACATGACAGACACTGTCAGGAGAGTGAGCCGCCACCAGGAGGCCCACCTGACAGTCGTCACCTGACCAAACATGACATACACTGTCAGGAGAGTGAGCCGCCACCAGGAGGCCAACCCGACAGTCGTTACCTGACCAAACATGACAGACACTGTCAGGAGAGTGGGCCGCCACCAGGAGGCTAACCTGACAGTCGTCACCTGACACACATGACAGACACTGTCAGGAGAGTGAGCCGCCACCAGGAGGCCCACCTGACAGTCGTCACCTGACACACACATGACATACACTGTCAGGAGGGTGAGCCGCCACCAGGAGGCCAACCTGACAGTCGTCACCTGACCAAACATGACAGACACTGTCAGGAGAGTGAGCCGCCACCAGGAGGCCAACCTGACAGTCGTCACCTGACACACACACATGACAGACACTGTCAGAAGGGTGAGCCGCCACCAGGAGGCCCACCTGACAGTCGCCACCTGACCAAACATGACAGACACTGTCAGGAGAGTGAGCCGCCACCAGGAGGCCCACCTGACAGTCGTCACCTGACACACATGACATACACTGTCAGGAGGGTGAGCCGCCACCAGGAGGCCAACCTGACAGTCGCCACCTGACCAAACATGACAGACACTGTCAGGAGAGTGAGCCGCCACCAGGAGGCCCACCTGACAGTCGTCACCTGACACACACATGACAGACACTGTCAGGAGGGTGAGCCGCCACCAGGAGGCCAACCTGACAGTCGTCACCTGACACACACATGACAGACACTGTCAGGAGAGTGAGCCGCCACCAGGAGGCCAACCTGACAGTCGTCACCTGACCAAACATGACATACACTGTCAGGAGAGTGAGCCGCCACCAGGAGGCCAACCTGACAGTCGTCACCTGACCAAACATGACATACACTGGCAGGAGAGTGAGCCGCCACCAGGAGGCCAACCTGACAGTCGTCACCTGACACAAACATGACATACACTGTCAGGAGAGTGAGCCGCCACCAGGAGGCCAACCTGACAGTCGTCACCAGACCAAACATGACATACACTGTCAGGAGAGTGAGCCGCCACCAGGAGGCCAACCTGACAGTCGTCACCTGACCAAACATGACATACACTGTCAGGAGAGTGAGCCGCCACCAGGAGGCCAACCTGACAGTCGTCACCTGACCAAACATGACATACACTGTCAGGAGAGTGAGCCGCCACCAGGAGGCCAACCTGACAGTCGTCACCTGACACAAACATGACATACACTGTCAGGAGAGTGAGCCGCCACCAGGAGGCCAACCTGACAGTCGTCACCAGACCAAACATGACATACACTGTCAGGAGAGTGAGCCGCCACCAGGAGGCCCACCTGACAGTCGTCACCTGACACACACATGACATACACTGTCAGGAGAGTGAGCCGCCACCAGGAGGCCAACCTGACAGTCGCCACCTGACCAAACATGACAGACACTGTCAGGAGAGTGAGCCGCCACCAGGAGGCCCACCTGACAGTCGTCACCTGACCAAACATGACGGACACTGTCAGGAGGGTGAGCCGCCACCAGGAGGCCAACCTGACAGTCGTCACCTGACCAAACATGACAGACACTGTCAGGAGGGTGAGCCGCCACCAGGAGGCCAACCTGACAGTCGTCACCTGACCAAACATGACGGACACTGTCAGGAGGGTGAGCCACCACCAGGAGGCCCACCTGACAGTCGTCACCTGACACACATGACATACACTGTCAGGAGAGTGAGCAGCCACCAGGAGGCCAACCTGACAGTCGTCACCTGACCAAACATGACAGACACTGTCAGGAGGGTGAGCCGCCACCAGGAGGCCCACCTGACAGTCGTCACCTGACCAAACATGACATACACTGGCAGGAGAGTGAGCCGCCACCAGGAGGCCAACCTGACAGTCGCCACCTGACCAAACATGACGGACACTGTCAGGAGGGTGAGCCGCCACCAGGAGGCTAACCTGACAGTCGTCACCTGACACACACATGACATACACTGTCAGGAGAGTGAGCCGCCACCAGGAGGCCCACCTGACAGTCGTCACCTGACCAAACATGACATACACTGTCAGGAGAGTGGGCCGCCACCAGGAGGCCAACCTGACAGTCGTCACCTGACCAAACATGACAGACACTGTCAGGAGAGTGGGCCGCCACCAGGAGGCCAACCTGACAGTCGTCACCTGACCAAACATGACAGACACTGTCAGGAGAGTGGGCCGCCACCAGGAGGCCAACCTGACAGTCGTCACCTGACACACACATGACATACACTGTCAGGAGAGTGAGCCGCCACCAGGAGGCCCACCTGACAGTAGTCACCTGACCAAACATGACATGCACTGTCAGGAGAGTGGGCCGCCACCAGGAGGCCAACCTGACAGTCGTCACCTGACCAAACATGACAGACACTGTCAGGAGAGTGGGCCGCCACCAGGAGGCCAACCTGACAGTCGTCACCTGACCAAACATGACAGACACTGTCAGGAGAGTGGGCCGCCACCAGGAGGCCAACCTGACAGTCGTCACCTGACACACACATGACATACACTGTCAGGAGAGTGAGCCGCCACCAGGAGGCCAACCTGACAGTCGTCACCTGACCAAACATGACGGACACTGTCAGGAGGGTGAGCCGCCACCAGGAGGCTAACCTGACAGTCGTCACCTGACACACACATGACAGACACTGTCAGGAGAGTGAGCCGCCACCAGGAGGCCAACCTGACAGTCGTCACCTGACCAAACATGACAGACACTGTCAGGAGAGTGAGCCGCCACCAGGAGGCCCACCTGACAGCCGTCACCTGACACACACACACATGACAGACACTGTCAGAAATGGCAGATATATAGTACGGTAGGGACGGCGGCGGGGGCGCGATGACAGGCCGGGAGGCGGGAGGGGGGGGGGGGGGGCGGTGACGGACTAGGCGGAGGTGAGAGCGGGAGCGGGGCGAGGCGGTGACAAGGGGCCGCAGCGGCGAAAAAGGGGCGGGGCGGGCGGGGAGGGGCGGGGAGGGGGCGGTGCGGCGCCACTGACCGTATCCGTCGGCCTCCGGGAACGACGCGAGGTCCTCGGCGGTGTCCAGCAGCCGGTTACCGAGCAGCACTTGGTCCGGGCACAGCGCCATCAGCGGCTCCAGATCAGACACGCCTGCAGGCGACACAGAACAATGTCAGCCGGGAGGAGTTCAATGGAAAAATGTATATTTGTGTTTATTTTGTCCAGCTTTGATCGAACAACTTTACGATGACTGACCTGTCTTGACCTGGCTGATGACCTGGTGTTCCCTCCAACTGACCTGCCTTGACCTGGCTGATGACCTGCGCCAGTATGACCTCGGTGACCTGGCTATCGGGCAGACGGAGGCCGTGGATCAGGTCGGCTGCCAGTCGGTACTTCTCCGAGGAGCCCGGGTCACGGCGCAGAACCGAGCCGAGCAGCAGCAGCGGCTCCCGGGTCACCACCACCTCCTGAGACAACAGCAGACATACACCCGGGTCACCACCACCACCTGAGACAACAGCAGACACACACCCGGGTCACAACCACCTCCTGAGAACAACATCAGACATACACCCGGGTCACCACCACCTCCTGAGAACAGCAGACACACACCCGGGTCACAGCCACCACCTGAGACAACAGCAGACACACACCCAGGTCACAACTACCTCCTGACAACAGCAGACACACACCCAGGTCACAACCACCTCCTGAGAACAGCAGACACACACCCGGGTCACAACCACCACCTGAAAACAGCAGACACACACCCAGGTCACAACCACCTCCTGAGAACAGCAGACACACACCCGGGTCACCACCACCACCTGAGAACAGCAGACACACACCCGGGTCACCACCACCACCTGAGAACAGCAGACACACGCCCGGGTCACAACCACCACCTGAGAACAGCAGACACACACCCGGGTCACCACCACCTCCTGAGAACAGCAGACACACACCCGGGTCACCACCACCACCTGAGAACAGCAGACACACACCCGGGTCACAACCACCTCCTGAGAACAGCCGACACACACCCGGGTCACCACCACCACCTGAGAACAGCAGACACACACCCGGGTCACAACCACCTCCTGACAACAGCAGATACACACCCAGGTCACAACCACCTCCTGACAACAGCAGATACACACCCAGGTCACAACCACCTCCTGACAACAGCAGATACACACCCAGGTCACAACCACCTCCTGACAACAGCAGATACACACCCGGATCACCACCACCACCTGAGACAACAGCAGACACACACCCGGGTCACCATCACCACCTGAAAACAGCAGACATACACCCGGGTCACCATCACCTCATGAGACAACAGCAGACACACACCCGGGTCACAACCACCTCCTGAGACAACAGCAGACACACACCCGGGTCACAACCACCTCCTGAGAACAGCAGACACACACCCAGGTCACCATCACCTCCTGAGAACAGCAGACACACACCCGGGTCACAACCACCTCCTGAGACAACAGCAGACACACACCCGGGTCACAGCCACCTTTAATTTTACTCTCCACCTGTGAATTTTTTATCTCCACGATCAGGTCATGAACAGAACAATCCACCACTGTCACAAGCCGCTGCCCACCTCGTACGTGACCTGGAGGTCACGGGCGGCGCGGGCGCAGGAGAGCACCCTCTGGCCGGCCTCTGAGCCGCGCCTCAGCTCGGCCACCAGGTCGGTTAGCTGGGACAGCTTCGGCTGCTGCTGCTGCTGCTGCTGCTGCTGCTGCTGCTGCTGCTGCTGCTGCTGCTGCCGGCCGCCGCCATCAACGGTAGAACAGACTATCCAGAGACGCACACAGACGAGCAAAACGTCACAGATGGGGCTGATCAAGGCACAGTGGTGGAAAATCCAGCACAAGCACAGCACAGCCAGCGCCCCAGCCGGCACCGACGGAAATCAATTGGCATCGGTTAGTGATCGGTGTGGGGCGCGGAGCTTAAAAATAGCACGCAAGGATCGTAGATTTACATTGCTATTTTCCAGCCAGTGACTAAGCCAGCCAAGCTTCCTGGGCCATTGATTTTACAGTCTAAAAAACTCCATAACAACTTCAACCGTCAACTTCCTTATACCATACATTAATCTATACAAAGGCGATGAACGCAAGTCATTCAAATTCAAGCAGATAAATATAGTAGCAGCAGAGGGGGGGGGGGGGGGTCAGCCAGCAGGGGGGGGGGGAGTCAGCGGCAGAGGGGAGGGGGGGGGGGGGCGAGTCAACAGAAGAGGGGAGGGGGGGGGGGGGGGGCGGCGATTCAGCGGCCACTCACAGAAGCTGTGTGACCAGCTGCGACCCAGCGAGGAGCAGAAGCTGGTGCTGCGGCGGCTGCGGTCCGCTCCGCCCCCGTCTGCCGCCTCTGCTTCAGGCTGGACTGTGTCTGCCGCCACTGCTTCAGGCTGGACACGATCCGCCTCTGCCGCCGCAGGAGGACCAGGGTCGCCGGCAGCCTCCGCTGTCCTCACCGCGGCGTCCGGAGGCGCTTCACTAGGGTGCCCCGTCCCGCCGGCAGCCAGGCCTGCCTCCCCGCCGGCCTGTTCCGTCCCGCCGCCAGCCAGGCCTGCCTCCCCGCCGGCCTGTTCCGTCCCGCCGCCAGCCAGGCCTGCCTCCCCGCCGGCCTGTTCCGTCCCGCCGGCAGCCAGGCCTGCCTCCCCGCCGGCCTGTTCCGTCCCGCCGGCAGCCAGGCCTGCCTCCCCGCCGGCAGCCAGGCCTGCCTCCCCGCCGCCAGCCAGGCCTGCCTCCCCGCCGGCCTGTTCCGTCCCGCCGCCAGCCAGGCCTGCCTCCCCGCCGGCCTGTTCCGTCCCGCCGGCAGCCAGGCCTGCCTCCCCGCCGGCAGCCAGGCCTGCCTCCCCGCCGGCAGCCAGGCCTGCCTCCCCGCCGGCAGCCAGGCCTGCCTCCCCGCCGGCAGCCAGGCCTGCCTCCCCGCCGGCAGCCAGGCCTGCCTCCCCGCCGGCAGCCAGGCCTGCCTCCCCGCCGCCAGCCAGGCCTGCCTCCCCGCCGGCCTGTTCCGTCCCGCCGCCAGCCAGGCCTGCCTCCCCGCCGGCAGCCAGGCCTGCCTCCCCGCCGGCCTGTCCGGTCCCGCCGCCAGCCAGGCCTGCCTCCCCGCCGGCCTGTCCGGTCCCGCCGCCAGCCAGGCCTGCCTTCCCGCCGGCAGCCAGGCCTGCCTCCCCGCCGGCCTGTCCGGTCCCGCCGCCCTGTCCCGCCTGGCTCAGCCCCGCACCGCTCTGCCCCGTCCCGCCCCTGTCCGGGCCGGGCGTCAGTTGCGGCGACTCAGACTGGCCGCCGGGGGACCCCGCCGTGCCGTCCGCAGGCTCCTCCTCCTCTGCCGCCGCCGCCGCCCGTAGTCCTCTATCCGATGTGGGTGTCCCGGCCGTCTGTATACTGGTACCCGAGACAGCCGCCGCCGTCACTGCTGCTGTGGGTGCTCCAGCCGGCTCCGACACAGGTCCAGTCGTCCCGGCGTCCACACTTCTCAGCCCTTCCTGTCCTGCGGCGGCGGTCGGCGGTGACGGCCCGGCTCCCGGCGGTGACGGCCTGGCTCCCGGCGGTGACGGTCCGGCTCCTGGCGGTGACGGCCCGGCTCCTGTCGGTGACGGCCCGGCTCCCGGCGGTGACGGCCCGACCCCCGGCGGTGACGGCCCGGCTCCCGGCGGTGACGGCCCGGCTCCCGGCGGTGACGGCCCGGCTCCCGGCGGTGACGGCCCGGCTCCTGGCGGTGACGGCCCGGCTCCCGGCGGTGGCGGCCCGGCTCCCGGCGGTGACGGCCCGGCTCCTGGCGGTGACGGCCCGGCTCCCGGCGGTGACGGCCCGGCTCCCGGCGGTGACGGCCCGGCTCCCGGCGGTGACGGCCCGGCTCCCGCGCCACTCTCCCTCCCTGCAGCTGAGCCTGGCCTCTCAGGTTGTCCGACCCGCTCGGCCATCTGCAGCAGTTGGCCCATACGGTCCAGGTCCTGCCGGGGAAGCGGGGGACGGCAGAGGGCGACGGTCAGACTCCAGCGGTACACCGGTACACAGGACAGAGGTACTCCGGTACAGGAGTACTGATCGGCAGAGGGCGACGGTCAGACTCCAGCGGTACACCGGTACACAAGACAGAGGTACTCCGGTACAGGAGTACTGATCGGCAGAGGGCGACGGTCAGACTCCAGCGGTACACCGGTACACAGGTACTCCGGTACAGGAGTACTGATCAGCAGAGGGCGACGGTCAGACTCCATCGGTACACCGGTACACAAGACAGAGGTACTCCGGTACAGGAGTACTGATCGGCAGAGGGCGACGGTCAGACTCCAGCGGTACACCGGTACACAAGACAGAGGTACTCCGGTACAGGAGTACTGATCGGCAGAGGGCGACGGTCAGACTCCAGCGGTACACCGGTACACAAGACAGAGGTACTCCGGTACAGGAGTACTGATCGGCAGAAGGCGACGGTCAGACTCCAGCGGTACACCGGTACACAAGACAGAGGTACTCCGGTACATGAGTACTGATCGGCAGAGGGCGACGGTCAGACTCCAGCGGTACACCGGTACACAAGACAGAGGTACTCCGGTACAGGAGTACTGATCGGCAGAGGGCGACGGTCAGACTCCAGCGGTACACCGGTACACAAGACAGAGGTACTCCGGTACAGGAGTACTGATCAGCAGAGGGCGACGGTCAGACTCCAGCGGTACACCGGTACACAAGACAGAGGTACTCCGGTACAGGAGTACTGATCAGCAGAGGGCGACGGTCAGACTCCAGCGGTACACCGGTACACAAGACAGAGGTACTCCGGTACAGGAGTACTGATCGGCAGAGGGCGACGGTCAGACTCCAGCGGTACACCGGTACAGGAGTACTGATCGGCAGAGGGCGACGGTCAGACTCCAGCGGTACACCGGTACACAAGACAGAGGTACTCCGGTACAGGAGTACTGATCAGCAGAGGGCGACGGTCAGACTCCAGCGGTACACCGGTACACAAGACAGAGGTACTCCGGTACAGGAGTACTGATCGGCAGAGGGCGACGGTCAGACTCCAGCGGTACACCGGTACAGGAGCACTGATCGGCAGAGGGCGACGGTCAGACTCCAGCGGTACACCGGTACACAAGACAGAGGTACTCCGGTACAGGAGCACTGATCAGCAGAGGGCGACGGACAGACTCCAGCGGTACACCGGTACACAAGACAGAGGTACTCCGGTACAGGAGTACTGATCAGCAGAGGGCGACAATCAGACTCCAGCGGTACACCGGTACACAAGACAGAGGTACTCCGGTACAGGAGTACTGATCGACAGAGGGCGACGGTCAGACTCCAGCGGTACACCGGTACACAAGACAGAGGTACTCCGGTACAGGAGTACTGCTCGGCAGAGGGCGACGGTCAGACTCCAGCGGTACACCGGTACAGGAGTACTGATCGGCAGAGGGCGACGGTCAGACTCCAGCGGTACACCGGTACACAAGACAGAGGTACTCCGGTACAGGAGTACTGATCGGCAGAAGGCGACGGTCAGACTCCAACGGTACACCGGTACACAAGACAGAGGTACTCCGGTACAGGAGTACTGATCGGCAGAGGGCGACGGTCAGACTCCAGCGGTACACCGGTACACAAGACAGAGGTACTCCGGTACAGGAGTACTGATCGGCAGAGGGCGACGGTCAGACTCCAGCGGTACACCGGTACAGGAGTACTGATCGGCAGAGGGCGACGGTCAGACTCCAACGGTACACCGGTACACAAGACAGAGGTACTCCGGTACAGGAGTACTGATCGGCAGAGGGCGACGGTCAGACTCCAGCGGTACACCGGTACACAAGACAGAGGTACTCCGGTACAGGAGTACTGATCAGCAGAGGGCGACGGTCAGACTCCAGCGGTACACCGGTACACAAGACAGAGGTACTCCGGTACAGGAGTACTGATCGGCAGAGGGCGACGGTCAGACTCCAGCGGTACACCGGTACAGGAGTACTGATCGGCAGAGGGCGACGGTCAGACTCCAGCGGTACACCGGTACACAAGACAGAGGTACTCCGGTACAGGAGTACTGATACTCGCTGTGTACTCACTGCAGCGGCGAGTGCAGTGAGTACCCCCGAGTCGGCCCGCTGCCGGCGGCTGGCCGTCGTCGGCAGACGGACGGGTATTTCGGTGGCCGATCACACATCACACTGACGCTGAAACCCGGCCGACATGAACTCTGCACGCGAGACTGCCAATACATCACTGGGACGGTTCGACTCTCTCTATCTCCTGCCGACCCTGCCTCTCGGGCACCTCTCGCCTCTCCCCGACCCCGGCCCTCACCGGTGTGGACGTGTTGAAGCACTCGGCCACCAGCAGCGCCTGTCTGAGCCGCCCGCTGTCCAGCAGCTGACCGATGACGGCGCGCACGGCCGGCAGCTGAGCGGGGGTCAGCGCAGGGCCCGAGTGGCGCCGGCCAGCAGACGGCAGCGGCCGCCGGTACAGCAGCGGTTCAGGGCCGCCGGCCAGCGCCTCAGGCTCCCCCAGCTGAGGGACAGACGAGTGTAAACAGCGGTTCAGGGCCGCCGGCCAGCGCCTCAGGCTCCCCCAGCTGAGGGATAGACGAGTGTAAACAGCGGTTCAGGGCCGCCGGCCAGCGCCTCAGGCTCCCCCAGCTGAGGGACAGACGAGTGTAAACAGCGGTTCAGGGCCGCCGGCCAGCGCCTCAGGCTCCCCCAGCTGAGGGACAGACGAGTGTAAACAGCGGTTCAGGGCCGCCGGCCAGCGCCTCAGGCTCCCCCAGCTGAGGGACAGACGAGTGTAAACAGCGGTTCAGGGCCGCCGGCCAGCGCCTCAGGCTCCCCCAGCTGAGGGACAGACGAGTGTAAACAGCGGTTCAGGGCCGCCGGCCAGCGCCTCAGGCTCCCCCAGCTGAGGGATAGACGAGTGTAAACAGCGGCTGAGGGCCGCCGGCCAGCACCTCAGGCTCCCCCAGCTGAGGGACAGACGAGTGTAAACAGCGGTTCAGGGCCGCCGGCCAGCACCTCAGGCTCCCCCAGCTGAGGGACAGACGAGTGTAAACAGCGGTTCAGGGCCGCCGGCCAGCACCTCAGGCTCCCCCAGCTGAGGGACAGACGAGTGTAAACAGCGGTTCAGGGCCGCCGGCCAGCGCCTCAGGCTCCCCCAGCTGAGGGACAGACGAGTGTAAACAGCGGTTCAGGGCCGCCGGCCAGCGCCTCAGGCTCCCCCAGCTGAGGGACAGACGAGTGTAAACAGCGGTTCAGGGCCGCCGGCCAGCGCCTCAGGCTCCCCCAGCTGAGGGACAGACGAGTGTAAACAGCGGTTCAGGGCCGCCGGCCAGCGCCTCAGGCTCCCCCAGCTGAGGGACAGACGAGTGTAAACAGCGGTTCAGGGCCGCCGGCCAGCACCTCAGGCTCCCCCAGCTGAGGGACAGACGAGTGTAAACAGCGGTTCAGGGCCGCCGGCCAGCGCCTCAGGCTCCCACAGCTGAGGGACAGACGAGTGTAAACAGCGGCTGAGGGCCGCCGGCCAGCGCCTCAGGCTCCCCCAGCTGAGGGACAGACGAGTGTAAACAGCGGCTGAGGGCCGCCGGCCAGCACCTCAGGCTCCCCCAGCTGAGGGATAGACGAGTGTAAACAGCGGTTCAGGGCCGCCGGCCAGCGCCTCAGGCTCCCCCAGCTGAGGGACAGACGAGTGTAAACAGCGGTTCAGGGCCGCCGGCCAGCACCTCAGGCTCCCCCAGCTGAGGGACAGACGAGTGTAAACAGCGGTTCAGGGCCGCCGGCCAGCGCCTCAGGCTCCCCCAGCTGAGGGATAGACGAGTGTAAACAGCGGCTGAGGGCCGCCGGCCAGCGCCTCAGGCTCCCCCAGCTGAGGGACAGACGAGTGTAAACAGCGGTTCAGGGCCGCCGGCCAGCGCCTCAGGCTCCCCCAGCTGAGGGACAGACGAGTGTAAACAGCGGTTCAGGGCCGCCGGCCAGCGCCTCAGGCTCCCCCAGCTGAGGGACAGACGAGTGTAAACAGCGGTTCAGGGCCGCCGGCCAGCGCCTCAGGCTCCCCCAGCTGAGGGACAGACGAGTGTAAACAGCGGTTCAGGGCCGCCGGCCAGCGCCTCAGGCTCCCCCAGCTGAGGGACAGACGAGTGTAAACAGCGGTTCAGGGCCGCCGGCCAGCGCCTCAGGCTCCCCCAGCTGAGGGACAGACGAGTGTAAACAGCGGTTCAGGGCCGCCGGCCAGCGCCTCAGGCTCCCCCAGCTGAGGGACAGACGAGTGTAAACAGCGGTTCAGGGCCGCCGGCGAGCGCCTCAGGCTCCCACAGCTGAGGGACAGACGAGTGTAAACAGCGGTTCAGGGCCGCCGGCCAGCGCCTCAGGCTCCCCCAGCTGAGGGACAGACGTGTGTAAGTTATACATCGGAGGCTTTAGGCCGGTGACAAATGGTTTACATGAAGACGAAAGCTGTATTAGAAGAAGTTGAAGAAGAAGAGGATGAAGTACAAAAATAATAAAAACAAGAAACCAGAAAATGTGAAGAGGAGGCTAAAGAACAAGTTTTTGTGTGAAGCTTGGGACTAGTGGCAAAAGTATGCATTTTTCTGAGCGATGACGAAAACCTTGCCTTTTCAGTGTCTTCAACACAAACGAGACAAGAAACAGAGACAAGAATTGAAGGTTTACACATATCACTCAATGAATCAAGAAACAGGCAAGCGATATGTTTCATGGCGACAACGCGGGTTACGAGTCCGTAGTGCCCACTGCTTACAAAACAGCGAGCAGCGCGAGCCCCTCGGCTGACCGTAACTGACCGTTTCTCCGTTAACACGGGCCCACGTATAGGCGGTCCAGACGCCGCGCTCCAGCGCCGTGACGTCACAGTCGGGGTTATCCTTGCGGTCCGCGCTCAGCCAGTCCCAGGCCAGCTTCAGGCACACGTACCTACCCGGCCCGAGAGAGATACAGTCACTCAAACCAGGCGGGGTGTGACCTCAACCTCAAACCGGGGTGACGGTGGGGCTAACGGCTGAACAGGTGTGAACGCTCTCTAACACGTCCCCGAACACCGAAACACTGAACGTCAGGTGAAGTTACATTTCAGCAGACCTGTGAGCGATCTCTGAACATGGCGCTGAGAGCGTGGGAGCCGCAGTTCGATGAGCGGAGAGCACACACGGCTAGCATCCGCCATGCCATGCTAGGAGACTGAAGTCACCGGCCGTGTAGACTCGGTGTTGTGTCGTCGTCCCCGTATCTCGATATGGCAGACGGCGCCGTCCCGACACACAGTGTTATGGCCTGACAGGTCAGCTGCTCTGAGTGAGCGCTGTGACCTCAGGGTCAGCAGTTCTGACTAAGCGCTGTGGCCTCAGGGTCATCTGTTCTGACTGAGCGCTGTGACCTCAGGGTCATCTCTGACTGAGCGCTGTGACCTCAGGGTCAGCTCTAACTGAGCGTTGTGACCTCAGGGTCATCTCTGACTGAGCGCTGTGACCTCAGGGTCAGCTCTAACTGAGCGCTGTGGCCTCAGGGTCAGCAGTTCTGACTAAGCGCTGTGGCCTGACGGGTCATCTCTGACTGAGCGTTGTGACCTCAGGGTCAGCTCTGACTAAGCGCTGTGGCCTCAGGGTCAGCTGCTCTGACTGAGCGCTGTGACCTCAGGGTCATCTCTGACTGAGCGCTGTGACCTCAGGGTCATCTCTGACTGAGCGCTGTGACCTCAGGGTTAGCTCTGACTGAGCGCTGTGACCTCAGGGTCATCTCTGACTGAGCGTTGTGACCTCAGGGTTAGCTCTAACTGAGCGCTGTGGCCTCAGGGTCAGCTGCTCTGACTGAGCGCTGTGACCTCAGGGTCATCTCTGACTGAGCGTTGTGACCTCAGGGTTAGCTCTAACTGAGCGCTGTGGCCTCAGGGTCAGCTGCTCTGACTGAGCGCTGTGACCTCAGAGTCATCTCTGACTGAGCGTTGTGACCTCAGGGTTAGCTCTAACTGAGCGCTGTGGCCTCAGGGTCAGCTGCTCTGACTGAGCGCTGTGGCCTGACGGGTCAGCTCTGACTGAGCGCTGTGACCTCAGGGTCAGCTCTAACTGAGCGTTGTGACCTCAGGGTCATCTCTGACTGAGCGCTGTGACCTCAGGGTCAGCTCTAACTGAGCGCTGTGGCCTCAGGGTCAGCAGTTCTGACTAAGCGCTGTGGCCTGACGGGTCATCTCTGACTGAGCGTTGTGACCTCAGGGTCAGCTCTGACTAAGCGCTGTGGCCTCAGGGTCAGCTGCTCTGACTGAGCGCTGTGACCTCAGGGTCATCTCTGACTGAGCGCTGTGACCTCAGGGTCAGCTCTGACTGAGCGCTGTGGCCTCAGGGTCAGCTCTGACTGAGCGCTGTGGCCTGACGGGTCAGCTGCTCTGACTGAGCGCTGTGACCTGCAGGGTCAGCTTTAACTGAGCGCTGTGGCCTGCAGGGTCAGCAGCTCTGACTGAGCGCTGTGGCCTGACGGGTCAGCTCTGACTGAGCGCTGTGACCTCAGGGTCAGCTCTGACTGAGCGCTGTGACCTCAGGGTCAGCTCTGACTGAGCGGTGTGGCCTGCAGGGTCAGCTCTGACTGAGCGCTGTGACCTCAGGGTCAGCTCTGACTGAGCGCTGTGACCTCAGGGTCAGCAGCTCTGACTGAGCGCTGTGACCTCAGGGTCAGCTCTGACTGAGCGCTGTGACCTCAGGGTCAGCTCTAACTGAGCGCTGTGGCCTGACGGGTCGGTGACTGAGCGCTGTGGCCTCAGGGTCAGCTCTGACTGAGCGCTGTGGCCTCAGGGTTAGCTCTGACTGAGCGATGTGACCTCAGGGTCAGCAGCTCTGACTGAGCGCTGTGGCCTAAAGGGTCAGCTCTGACTGAGCGCTGTGGCCTCAGGGTCAGCTGCTCTGACTGAGTGCTGTGGCCAGCAGGGTCAGCTCTGACTGAGCACTGTGACCTCAGGGTCATCAGCTCTGACTGAGCGCTGTGGCCTCAGGGTCAGCTCTGACTGAGCGCTGTGACCTCAGGGTCAGCAGCTCTGACTGAGCGCTGTGACCTCAGGGTCAGCTCTGACTGAGCGCTGTGGCCTCAGGGTTAGCTCTGACTGAGCGATGTGACCTCAGGGTCAGCTCTGACTGAGCGCTGTGGCCTCAGGGTCAGCTCTGACTGAGCGCTGTGGCCTGACGGGTCAGTGACTGAGCGCTGTGGCCTCAGGGTCAGCTCTGACTGAGCGCTGTGACCTCAGGGTCAGCTCTGACTGAGCGCTGTGGCCTCAGGGTCAGCTCTAACTGAGCGCTGTGACCTCAGGGTCAGCTCTGACTGAGCGCTGTGGCCTGCAGGGTCAGCTGCTCTGACTGAGCGCTGTGACCTCAGGGTCAGCTCTGACTGAGCGCTGTGGCCTGCAGGGTCAGCTGCTCTGACTGAGCGCTGTGACCTCAGGGTCAGCTCTGACTGGGCGCTGTGGCCTCAGGGTCAGCTCTGACTGAGCGCTGTGGCCTCAGGGTCAGCTGCTCTGACTGAGCGCTGTGACCTCAGGGTCAGCTCTGACTGAGCGCTGTGGCCTCAGGGTCAGCTCTGACTGAGCGCTGTGACCTCAGGGTCAGCTGTTCTGACTGAGCGCTGTGGTCTGCAGGGTCATCAGCTGACTGAGCGCTGTGGCCTCAGGGTCAGCTCTGCCTGAGCGCTGTGACCTCAGGGTCCGCTCTGCCTGAACGCTGTGACCTCAGGGTCAGCTCTGCCTGAGCGCTGTGACCTCAGGGTCAGCTCTGACTGAGCGCTGTGACCTCAGGGTCAGCTCTGCCGGTCGGCGGCCTCTCACCTCGCCGCGGCGCTGACGGCGCCCTCGGCGTGCCGTCTGAAGAAACACACCGCCTCGGTGGGAGACAGCTGTTTGTCGGAGAAGCGGCCACTGCACTGGCGCCAGAACTGAACCCGGTCCTGGTCCGCCACCTCCCGCAGGTCACAGGTCACCTGTCGGATCACACGGGGTCACATGTCGTGTCACATGGGGTCGCAGGTCACCTGTCGGGTCACACGGGGTCACACAGGTCACCTGTCGGGTCACACGGGGTCACATGGGTCACCTGTCGGGTCACACGGGGTCACACAGGTCACCTGCCGGGCCACACGGGGTCACATGGGTCACCTGTCGGGTCACACGGGGTCACACAGGTCACCTGCCGGGCCACACAGGGTCACAGGTCACACAGGTCACCTGTCGGGTCACACAGGTCGCCTGTCGGGTCACACAGGGTCACAGAGATCAAAGGTCATGTGTCTAATGACGAGCTCACATGAGATGAGCCCGTGTCTGGGCAGCTATCCACGGATCGCAACGGATCCGTGCCTATATTTTGAACACCAGTGAAGGGACGGCACCAAGACATTGAAACAGTAACAACGGATTAATTTACTATGTGGTGGCTGCGTCGGAATATCTTATATCAGCCAAGCCATCGTCACAACTCCAGCACCAACTCTGACTCACACAGGGACATAATCACAACTCCAGCACCAACTCTGACCCACACAGGGACATCATCACAACTCCAGCACCAACTCTGCCCCACACAGGGACACTCTCCTCCTGACTCCAAACCAGGAGCTCCCAACCTCACCTGACGCCACACCAGGATCGCCTGCTGCCCCTGCCTCCTGACCTCACCTGAGGCCACACCAGGATCGCCTTCCCCTGCCTCCTGACCTCACCTGACGCCACACCAGGATCGCCTGCCCCGTCCTCCTGACTTCACCTGAGGCCACACCAGGATCGCCTGCTGCCCCTGCCTCCTGACCTCACCTGCGTCAGCACCACCTGATCGGGAGACACGCCAGCCGCCAGCGCCAGCCTCTCCGCCCGCTCCAGCTCCCCGCCGCCGCACAGTGCTGCCACCGCGCGGCTGATCTCTAATCTGAGCTTCTCCGCGCCGCCGACAGGTGGCAGGGCAGTCAGCCAGTCCAGCCGCACCGCGCTGGCGCCGAGTACGGTGCTCAGTCGCAGCAGCAGCGCCAGGTCGGGCCGGGCGGCTGCCGCGAGGCGGGGACTCGGTCAGTCTCACTGACATACAGATGGACCCCACAAAACGGCCGAAAAATAGATAGTTCTTTACATTGACAAAATACAAGCAACTTACACCAAGGAAAGATGGTTTAAGAGCATTCATTATAATGTACAAGAAAACGAAATGTGATGCTTTTTATCAGTATTTCGGGACTTTCGGAAATAGCCATCTCCAAAACAAACTTCATTGGGCCGTTCTGGATGAGCCAGTAGGTGCTAAGTAGTATGTAGTGTGTACCACCAGAAGGCCGTCCAGTGTCATGACCACAGCGTATTTGTATTTGTATTTGACGTTGGACCCCATCCACGCCGAAGCGGGCTATTCCGGAGCCGCATACAAGCATGGACAACACGAATGGTACACTCATCCTAATATAAAATGAAGACAGTTTCACTACAGCACATACTCTCATACAGCACATACTTCAATACTCTCACATACACATTACATCACATACACTGCAATGCTCTCACACGCACATTACGTTATATACATCAGGCTACTCTGGTTGAGGCATGTGCTGTATCTCTCTTTTGAATCCGGGCATGGCTGAGTGACGTGTCGCTAATGGCAGCTCATTGTAATTTTGCACAACATGATATAGAAAGCGGCGCTTGCCAGCCTCTGTCCTCACGCGTGGAAGGGCCAGGTCAGAGTTCTGTCGCGTAGAGCGGGAGCGGAGATCAGAATTGACATGAAGCTGGGAAGCAAGAGCCTGTGGTTCCCCGGTGTTTCGAATTTTGTGTAGTAGATTTAGGGAGTGCTGTCTGTATAGCTGCTGGGCAGTGGGCCAGCCAAGCTCAGCTCGCACGTCAGAGATGTGATCAAATTTACGTTTGCCAGATATGACACGAAGGGCAAAATTTAGAATTTTGTCAAGGCGTTGTATGTTCCTCTGCGCCATTGCCAAATACTGCTAAACAGTACCGAACGTGTGAAACGACCAAGGCATTTACAAGAAGTGGCAACAGCTCGCGGGGGATGCTGTGCCGCACGTGCGATAGCCCAATGAGGATACCACTACATTTTTTTACCAGGGAAGACACGTGTGAGTCCCATGTGAAGTGCTTATCAAACAGAACACCTAAATTGTTGACGTATGGGCTCTCTTGTACTATGTCTTCGCGGAACTGAACAGCAACAGGGTAAAGGTCGCGACAATTTTGGCGGGATCCGAACGCTATTAATTCGGTCTTGCTTGTATTTACTTTGAGACCATGAGAGTGAAACCAGGTATCAAGTGCACTCAGGGTGTCCTCCAATTTACTGACCAGATCATTGAGTTGGTGTTTTTTGCCGGATAACAAAATTTGAGTGTCATCAGCGTACTGGACCACATGAGCATCCCCCGCGAACAGGCACATATCGTTAGCGAATATTTGAAAAAGTAAAGGCCCAAGAGACGAGCCTTGAAAAACTCCGATAGAGTTGGGGAGAGGCCTGGAGAAATGAAGGTTCCCACTCCCATCAGCCGTACAGACAGACTGAGTGTGACCGCAGATGTATGATGTAAACCAGGTGGGATCGATGTTATATGTACGTAGTTTAGAGAGGAGCATAGAATGGTCGATGACATCGAAGCACTTGGATAAATCGAGGAGACAGAGAAGGGTGAGTTCCTGGTGGTCAATAGCAGAGGATGTGATCAGAAACAGTCAGAAGGGCGGTCTCAGTAGAGAGCAGGGAGCGGAACCCGTGCTGGGATGAGGAGAACAGGTGGTTATCCGACATGTATGAGTAAAGCTGACGTTGCACAATACGCTCAATGAGCTTTGGGAAGGCAGATACAATGGAGATAGGGCGAAAATTGGAAGCTTCGGACTGGCTGCCGGCTTTGTGTATTGGATGAATAATGGAATGTTTCCAGGGCTATTCGCCGGAAGATAGGCTAGTATTGATGATATGGAGTAAAACGGAGCCGATAGCAGCAAAGCAAAGCTTTATTACCTGAATAGAGATGCCGTCAGCACCACAGGCCCCTGAATTTTTCATTGAGTTGAGGAAGGACCGGAGAGCGGACAGAGAGATAGGCTGTAGTTTGAAGGCACATGTGCCGACACGAGGTAGACGGACAGGGAGAGAGGGGGGCTCACCCCTGGCCCGGACCTCACTCGCAACCCGGGGACCAACGCCCACAAAGTACTGGTTTAGCTCGTCAGGAGTGGTCTCTGGCACGATGCAGTCGGCAGACTTCTTGCCCGCGATGATTTGACGTACATTCCGAAATATGGTGGTAGGACCCAGCTCACGCACTCTCCTGGCGATGTCCTGCCTTGTGTCGTGACGAATGGCAGAACGGACCTGTTTGTTAAGCGCAATGAACTCAGGGGTCCTACCACTATGGACAAGAAGTCTGCGACGCTGTGCCATCAGGTTGCGAGTGGTGTCAGATACAGGGGGAGCGGAAGGGTTACGAATTTTAATACGTTTTAGAGGTGCGTGATGGTCGAGGATGGGGAGGAGACAATTTATGAATGCAGACCACTGGTCTGACACTTCCACGCGTGAGAACACTCCACTCCAGTCAGTGGCTCTGAGAGCAGCGTGAAAAGCCGATATATTAATGCGATGTAGGCGATATATTAATGCGATGAGACGAAAATCGGCTTACGGCGAGGCTTGGGGATGGACAATTTAGCTTGGATGATACAGTGATCACTATAGGGACATGGGCAGACAGATACGTCACTCAAAAAGTTTCCCGTATTGGACACAAACACATCAAGTAGAGATCCAGACTCGTATGTGGGACTAGTCACGTGCTGGTGCAGGGCCAGGCTGTCTAGGAACTGATTAAATCTCGATTTACATATATCGTTGTCGGACGCTAGAAGGTTGCAGTTAAGGTCGCCAGTTATTACAATATTGTCAGTGGACGAAAGAAACACGCGTTGCACTTGAGTTTCAAGAAAATCGAGGTCGGCTGATATGGCGGCTACGGTGTGTCGAGGAGGTCTATATACGCAACCTAGGTTAAAACGACGACCGTGCGAGTTACTGACATGTAACCAAAACGTTTCTATTTTGCCGTCGTTTTTGGCGCCTACAACTGATTTAAGTGGTTTTACTTTCAAATTGTTTTTTATCAGTACAGCTATTCCCCCGTAACCACTACCGTCTGGACGGTCGGCACGGTGCAGAGAAAACCCCGGGAACGTGACGAAGCGTGAGCAAGTTTCGGGGCGAAGCCATGTTTCTGTGAGCACAGCAATATCACAATTTAATAATTCTAAATCATGACGGAGGTCTAAAATCTTAGGTTTTAGGCTTAAAATGTTCAACGACATGATGGATAAGGCCAATCGTATCAGAGCCATGAGGTTGGCGTGTCACTTCAGTTGCGTTGTGCGCCTGTGCAACCGGATGCTGGCCGGCAGCGCTGACCAGAGGTGCTGTGGCGGCCTCCCCTTGCAAGATGTGTCGATCTTGTCGATCGGTTGCGGCGAGCGCCGGCCCCGGCCGCTCGCTGGTAGCCGCGTCGGGTGGGTCGGCGGCCACCGCCGCCGCTCGGTCTGACGGAGTAGCGGGCGTCGGCGGCTCGTCTCTGTAGGTGTGGCGTCCTAAACGGGAGGGCAACGCCCCAGCGTGCTGGAGAGGGTTGTCTGGATTCGGTGTTGGTGGACGCCCTACACGGCGGGGTGGTGTTACCCCAACGTCCGGAGCGGTTTGCTGTTCGCCGCTTCCTCTCGCTTTGGCTCGGCGGACCCTCCACCCGCCGCGACACCCGCGGTGTGCGGGCCGGCGGGAGCGGGCCCCCGTCACTGCCCCGTCGCCCGGCTTTGTTGACATTAGCCGGGCGACGTCCCCTGGTCAGCGGGTCTCCCTCCGGCTGCCCCGGTTTCCATGACAACGGGCAGGGGGAGCCGGAAGGGTGAAGTCCTCCGCGTTGCCATCGCGCGCATACGCGTCGGAAAAGAAGTAGTTATGGAGAATTGACGCAGGAATCTTGAGAGAATTAAATAACAAGCCCTTCAATTTTACTGTTTCACTGTTGAGTTAAATTGGCACCTTGTCAACTCCAATATTGACACTTTCCACCGCTTTGACTGACCCAGAACTTCCTTGAGACGGCTTGACGCAGTCACACAGCTTTCGAAATATAAATCTTGGAACGTAGTTTTTGAATGATATACACAACTCACAGTACTTGCGGCGTTGCACAATGGTGAAGCTGATGATGATGAACACGTAGACACTAATTTTCACGAGGACTAGCGTTTAATTCCGCGAGTAGAACACAAACACTGCGAAGCGGCCGGGGGTCGCCTGTGTAGCGCGCGCGCCCGAACGCGAAATGAGCGGGCGTGTCGGCGCCACCCCCGCTGGTCCGGTGTCGTGACCACAGCGTGTCGGCGCCACCCCCGCTGGTCCGGTGTCGTGACCACAGCGTGTCGGCGCCACCCCCGCTGGTCCGGTGTCGTGACCACAGCGTGTCGGCGCCACCCCCGCTGATCCGGTGTCGTGACCACAGCGTGTCGGCGCCACCCCCGCTGATCCGGTGTCGTGACCACAGCGTGTCGGCGCCACCCCCGCTGGTCCGGTGTCGTGACCACAGCGTGTCGGCGCCACCCCCGCTGGTCCGGTGTCGTGACCACAGCGTGTCGGCGCCACCCCCGCTGATCCGGTGTCGTGACCACAGCGTGTCGGCGCCACCCCCGCTGGTCCGGTGTCGTGACCACAGCGTGTCGGCGCCACCCCCGCTGATCCGGTGTCATGACCACAGCGTGTCGGCGCCACCCCCGCTGGTCCGGTGTTGTGACCACAGCGTGTCGGCGCGATCCCCGCTGGTCCGGTGTCGTGACCACAGCGTGTCGGCGCGATCCCCGCTGGTCCGGTGTCGTGACCACAGCGTGTCGGCGCCACCCCCGCTGGTCCGGTGTCGTGACCACAGCGTGTCGGCGCCACCCCCGCTGGTCCGGTGTCGTGACCACAGCGTGTCGGCGCCACCCCCGCTGGTCCGGTGTCGTGACCACAGCGTGTCGGCGCCACCCCCGCTGGTCCGGTGTCGTGACCACAGCGTGTCGGTGGCGCCACCCCCGCTGACTCACCGTGTTTCGGTATGAGCAGCTCGGTCAGTCTGACGTCGACCATCAGCCCGAGCAGACGGGCGCGGCCGGAGGCGGTCAGCAGGCCGGTCAGAGCCGACAACAGCAGGGCAGGCACCGTGACGCCGAGCCAGAGACGGTCATACACGAACCGCTCACTCTGCCGACACACAGCGGGGGGGGGGGGGGGGGGTCAGAAGGGGGGGGGGGCGTGACGCCGAGCCAGAGGCGGTCATACACGAACCGCTCACTCTGCCGACACACAGCGGGGGGGGGGGGGGGGTCAGAAGGGGGGCGTGACGCCGAGCCAGAGGCGGTCATACACGAACCGCTCACTCTGCCGACACACAGCGGGGGGGGGGGGGGGGGTCAGAAGGGGGGGGGGGCGTGACGCCGAGCCAGAGGCGGTCATACACGAACCGCTCACTCTGCCGACACACAGCGGGGGGGGGGGGGGGTCAGAAGGGGGGGGGGGGCGTGACGCCGAGCCAGAGGCGGTCATACACGAACCGCTCACTCTGCCGACACACAGCGGGGGGGGGGGGTCAGAAGGGGGGGGGGGGGGCGTGACGCCGAGCCAGAGGCGGTCATACACGAACCGCTCACTCTGCCGACACACAGCGGGGGGGGGGGGGGGTCAGAAGGGGGGGGGGGGCGTGACGCCGAGCCAGAGGCGGTCATACACGAACCGCTCACTCTGCCGACACACAGCGGGGGGGGGGGGGGGGGGTCAGAAGGGGGGGGGGGGCGTGACGCCGAGCCAGAGGCGGTCATACACGAACCGCTCACTCTGCCGACACACAGCGGGGGGGGGGGGGTCAGAAGGGGGGGGGGGGGGCGTGACGCCGAGCCAGAGGCGGTCATACACGAACCGCTCACTCTGCCGACACACAGCGGGGGGGGGGGTCAGAAGGGGGGGGGGGCGTGACGCCGAGCCGGAGGCGGTCATACACGAACCGCTCACTCTGCCGACACACAGCGGGGGGGTCAGAAGGGGGGGGGGGGGCGTGACGCCGAGCCAGAGGCGGTCATACACGAGCCGCTCACTCTGCCGACACATGTCGTTCAGCCAGCTTGGTCTGAGTGAGTCTCCTGCCCTCAGTTCAAACCATATCGTCTCTTAAGACAAACTGTGTCCCACACCCTAGGCCTTCCTGACCATTTCTGTTCCTCTCAGCATCCTCCCCGCCCCTCCATTCTCATTGCCCCTCGCCGTCCCTCAGTCCCTCGCCGTCCCCCGCCGTCCCTCGCCGTCCCTCGTCGTCTCTCGGCGTCCCTCGGCGTCCCTCTGTCCCTCGTCGTCCCTCGGCGTCCCTCTGTCCCTCGTCGTCCCTCGTCGTCCCTCGCCCCCCCTCTCTGTCCCTCGTCGTCCCTCGCCGCCCCTCTCTGTCCCTCGCCGTCCCCCGCCGTCCCTCGTCGTCCCTCGCCGTCCCTCGCCGCCCCTCTCTGTCCCTCGCCGTCCCTCTCTGTCCCTCGCCGTCCCTCGCCGTCCCTCGCCGTCCCTCGCCGTCCCTCGCCGTCCCTCGCCGTCCCTCGCCGTCCCTCGCCGTCCCTCGCCGTCCCTCGCCGCCCCTCGCCGCCCCTCTCTGTCCATTCCTGTCTTCTTGTCCTGTCGAAGAGTATCCCTCCCCATCCCTCCACTCTCTCCCTGTCACTCCGTCCCTCCACTCTCTCCCTGTCCCTCTGTCCCTCCCTGCCCTTCTCACGCCTCCCCGTCTCTCTCCATCCCTCCCAATCCCTGACGTTTTCCCTGTCACTCGTGCCTCCCGTCGCTCTCCATCTCTCCCAATCCCTGACGTTTTCCCTGTCACTCGTGCCTCCCGTCTCTCTCCATCTCTTCCAATCCCTGACGTTTTCCCTGTCACTCGTGCCTCCCGTCGCTCTCCATCTCTCCCAATCCCTGACGTTTTCCCTGTCACTCGTGCCTCCCGTCGCTCTCCATCTCTCCCAATCCCTGACGTTTTCCCTGTCACTCGTGCCTCCCGTCGCTCTCCATCTCTCCCAATCCCTGACGTTTTCCCTGTCACTCGTGCCTCCCGTCTCTCTCCATCTCTCCCAATCCCTGACGTTTTCCCTGTCACTCGTGCCTCCCGTCTCTCTCCATCTCTCCCAATCCCTGACGTTTTCCCTGTCACTCGTGCCTCCCGTCGCTCTCCCTCCCTCACAATCCCTGACGTTTTCCCTGTCACTCGTGCCTCCCGTCGCTCTCCCTCCCTCACAATCCCTGACGTTTTCCCCGTCACTCAGGTCTCCCGTCGCTCTCCCTCCCTCACAATCCCTGACGTTTTCCCTGTCACTCGTGCCTCCCGTCGCTCTCCCTCCCTCACAATCCCTGACGTTTTCCCTGTCACTCGTGCCTCCCGTCGCTCTCCCTCCCTCACAATCCCTGACGTTTTCCCTGTCACTCGTGCCTCCCGTCGCTCTCCCTCCCTCACAATCCCTGACGTTTTCCCCGTCACTCATGTCTCCCGTCTCTCTCCATCCCTCCCAATCCCTGACGTTTTCCCCGTCACTCATGTCTCCCGTCTCTCTCCATCCCTCCCAATCCCTGACGTGCTTTTCCCCGTGCCTCATGCCTCCCCGTCGCTGACTGCTTACATCAGGCTGTGCAGAGGTGCTGCTCAGGGCCTCGACCAGTGCCGACATCCGGTCCGCCGACACCCGGGGCTCCTCCAGCGTCACCACGCTGTCCAACAGGGACACCACCAGGCGCAGTGGACAGTCCTGCAGGGACAGGGAAAGGGGGCTCCTCCAGCGTCACCATGCTGTCCAACAGGGACACCACCAGGCGCAGTGGACAGTCCTACCGGGACAGGGGGGCTCCTCCAGCGTCACCACGCTGTCCAACAGGGACACCACCAGGCGCAGTGGACAGTCCTGCCGGGATAGCATAGACTAAATACTGAACATTGTGAACAGCCGCCTGATATCGCTATGATAAACCAATCCACTCAAGACCAAATAGTCAAAACTCGTATCACTTACCAATATGTATCGAACATATTTGACTGTCTCGAGATGTTCGTAAAGTTCGTAAATGAGGACTAAAAAATGAGGACTAAAAACGCCGATGCCGCATAGGCAGCGATAATGAGAAAATGTGGCGTTTCTGAGACGTTCGTGAGAAAATGTGGCCTTTCTGAGACGTTCGTGAGAAAATGTAGCGTTGCTGAGACGTTCGTGAGAAAATGTGGCGTTTCTGAGACGTTCGTGAGAAAATGTGGCCTTTCTGAGACGTTCGTGAGAAAATGTGGCGTTGCTGAGACGTTCGTGAGAAAATGTGGCCTTTCTGAGACGTTCGTGAGAAAATGTAGCGTTGCTGAGACGTTCGTGAGAAAATGTGGCGTTTCTGAGACGTTCGTGAGAAAATGTGGCCTTTCTGAGACGTTCGTGAGAAAATGTGGCGATGCTGAGACGTTCGTGAGAAAATGTGGCTTTTCTGAGACGTTCGTGAGAAAATGTAGCGTTGCTGAGACGTTCGTGAGAAAATGTGGCGTTTCTGAGACGTTCGTGAGAAAATGTGACCTTTATGAGACGTTCGTGAGAAAATGTGGCCTTTCTGAGACGTTCGTGAGAAAATGTGGCGTTGCTGAGACGTTCGTGAGAAAATGTGGCCTTTCTGAGACGTTCGTGAGAAAATGTAGCGTTGCTGAGACGTTCGTGAGAAAATGTGGCGTTTCTGAGACGTTCGTGAGAAAATGTGGCCTTTCTGAGACGTTCGTGAGAAACTGTGGCCTTTCTGAGACGTTCGTGAGAAACTGTAGCGTTGCTGAGACAGCCATTGCGCGAGAGATGGCAGTGTCTGTCGCTGAAATGACGGACGGTTCTCGTCTCAGCACCAGCCACTGACCGGAAAGAAGACGGCCAGGGCCCGGTCCAGGCTGGGCAGTCTGCGGCGGCGTACTGCCAGCAGGGCCAGCCGCCTCAGCCGGTCACAGGCCGGCTCCTCCGCCACACCTGCCGCTGTGGCCGAGGAGGCCAGGGAGGCCTCCAGCCAGCCACAGGCACAGTCCGCAACACTGACGTCCTGTCAGAGTACCAGCAAAACAGGGCTGTAACACTCAGACGTCACACACAGTCCGCAACACTGACGTCCTGTCAGAGTACCAGCAAAACAGGGCTTTAACACTCAGACGTAGTGTTAACAATAGCGGATCAGCGGACAAGCGACGCTTATAGTGGTGTGGTTCACGTAAAAGGCCTGTTTGGATCTAGCAATGGTAGGTGGAACTTCCGAGAGTTTGGTGAGTAGCATTCGCGGGTAGTCAGACTTTCATTATTTTTTCTCTTACTATTACTCTCTTTTATTTTCCATTTTTACCCAAAAAAAATCTTACTCTCTTGTATACTCATTGATACAGGCAGTCGTTTGTCGGACACGTGGTGGCTCGTCTAAAAGATATGCAGAGCTGCTGCAAAAGGTACTGCAGAGACTACTGTGCTTTAATCAATAACTAATGCCCCGTTGCCTTTCTCCATCTCAGGTTAGGCTAGCATGGATCACATCGGGACAGAACAGATCAGCTGAGGTCGGGCGAGGTCAGGTGAGGTCAGGTGAGGTCAGGTGAGGTCAGGTCAGGTGAGGTCAGGTGAGGTCAGGTGAGGTCAGGTGAGATCAGGTGAGGTCGGGTGAGGTCGGGTGAGGTCAGGTGAGGTTAAATGAGGTCAGGTGAGGTCAGATGAGGTCAGGTGAGGTCAGGTGAGGTCAGATGAGGTCAGGTGAGGTAAGGTGAGGTAAGGTGAGGTCAGGTGAGGTCAGATGAGGTCAGGTGAGGTCAGATGATTTCAGGTGAGGTGCAATGAGGTTGGGCGAGGTCAGGTGAGGTCAGGTGGGGTCAGGTGAGGTTGGAAGAGGTCAGATGATTTCAGGTGAGGTGCAATGAGGTTGGGTGAGGTCGGGTGAAGTCAGGTAAGGTCTGGTAAGGTCAGGTGAGGTCAGGTGAGGTCAGGTGAGGTCAGGTGGGGTCAGGTGAGGTCAGGTGGGGTCCGGTGAGGTCAGGTGAGGTCAGGTGAGGTCAGATTAGGTCAGGTGAGGTCAGGTGAGGTCGGGCGAGGTCAGGTAAGGTCAGATGAGTTTGGAAGATGCCAGATGATTTCAAATGAGGTGTTGAGAGGTCCCAGGTCAGCTGAGGACAGCAGCTCGGGTCAGCTGCTGTTGCCGTCTCACCTCGCACTCGGCTGCCAGGGCGGCCAGCGCCGGCACTGCCATCTGTCGGGCCGTCCGCAGCAGGGCCTGACCAGGGCTGGGGTCCGCCGCCGCCTCCACCAGCGCCGCCAGAACAGACTGAACACAGATGGAACACATGCTAGATAGAACAGAGTGAACAGAGTGAACAAAACTGAACAGAGATCGCGACGGTCAGACGATACAGACTAAGCACAGGGCATGACAGCTGTCAGACAGTGAACTGGCTTACAGGCTACAACATACAGCACATCCCTTCCTCCCTCCCTCCCTCCTAAATGGCTCACAGCACATCCCTCCCTCCATCCCTCCCTCCTAAATGGCTCACAGCACATCCCTCCCTCCATCCCTCCCTCCTAAATGGCTCACAGCACATCCCTCCCTCCATCCCTCCCTCCTAAATGGCTCACAGCACATTCCTCCCTCCATCCCTCCCTCCTAAATGGCTCACAGCACATCCCTCCCTCCATCCCTCCCTCCTAAATGGCTCACAGCACATCCCTGCCTCCATCCCTCCCTCCTAAATGGCTCACAGCACATCCCGACCCTCCCTCCCTCCTAAATGGCTCACATCACATTCCTCCCTCCATCCCTCCCTCCTAAATGGCTCACAGCACATCCCGACCCTCCCTCCATCCTAAATGGCTCACAGCACATCCCTCCCTCCATCCCTCCCTCCTAAATGGCTCACAGCACATCCCGACCCTCCCTCCATCCTAAATGGCTCACAGCACATCGAGACCCTCCCTCCCTCCTAAATGGCTCACAGCACATCCCGACCCTCCCTCCATCCTAAATGGCTCACAGCACATCCCTCCCTCCATCCCTCCCTCCTAAATGGCTCACAGCACATCCCGACCCTCCCTCCATCCTAAATGGCTCACAGCACATCCCGACCCTTCCTCCCTCCCTCCTAAATGGCTCACAGCACATCCCTTCCTCCCTCCCTCCTAAATGGCTTACAGCACATCCCTTCCTCCCTCCCTCCTAAATGGCTCACAGCACATCCCGACCCTCCCTCCATCCTAAATGGCTCACAGCACATCCCTTCCTCCCTCCCTCCTAAATGGCTCACAGCACATCCCTTCCTCCCTCCCTCCTAAATGGCTCACAGCACATCCCGACCCTCCCTCCCTCCTAAATGGCTCACAGCACATCCCTTCCTCCCTCCCTCCTAAATGGCTCACAGCACATCCCTCCCTCCATCCCTCCCTCCTAAATGGCTCACAGCACATCCCTGCCTCCATCCCTCCCTCCTAAATGGCTCACAGCACATCCCGACCCTCCCTCCCTCCTAAATGGCTCACAGTACATCCCTTCCTCCCTCCCTCCTAAATGGCTCACAGCACATCCTGTCAGAGTACCAGCAAAACAGGGCTTTAACACTCAGACGTAGTGTTAACAATAGCGGATCAGCGGACAAGCGACGCTTATAGTGGTGTGGTTCACGTAAAAGGCCTGTTTGGATCTAGCAATGGTAGGTGGAACTTCCGAGAGTTTGGTGAGTAGCATTCGCGGGTAGTCAGACTTTCATTATTTTTTCTCTTACTATTACTCTCTTTTATTTTCCATTTTTCTCCATCCCTCCGTCCTAAATGGCTCACAGCACATCCCTCCCTCCATCCCTCCCTCCTAAATGGCTCACAGCACATCCCGACCCTCCCTCCCTCCTAAATGGCTCACAGCACATCCCTTCCTCCCTCCCTCCCTCCTAAATGGCTCACAGCACATCCCTTCCTCCCTTCCTCCATCCTAAATGGCTCACAGCACATCCCTTCCTCCCTCCCTCCTAAATGGCTCACAGTACATCCCGACCCTCCCTCCCTCCTAAATGGCTCACAGCACATCGCACAGCCCTCCCTTCCTCCTAAGCAGCTCCTCCTTCCCTCTCTAGGCTATTGTTACTGTTTCTGTTGTTGTGGTTGTTGTTGTTGTTGTTGTTGTTGTTGTTGTTGTTATTGTTGCTGTTGGGTCCCGCCCTGGGTCCTCAGTGAGGACAATAGCCGGGTGGCTCCTTGTGGCGGAGGTAGCCGGCACCAAGGCAGCACCAGGTCGGCGTCCCTCATTCTCTAACACCCACCCACCTGCGGCAGCCCGTCGCGCGGCTCCGGTACCAGCGGCGGCCCTCCGGCTGTACCGGCCGCCGGCGGTGAGGAGCTGACCGAGGTCTCCGGGGAGGCGGTGCTCCACTCGTGCTCCGTCTCCGAGGAGACGCGTCGCCGGGCCGACTTCCCGGCCGGCCGCGTCAGCAGCAGACACCGCAGACTCGAGTCCAGATGCTGCCGCAGCGCCGGCTGGGGGAACCCCGCCGTCAGACGCAGCACCTGCCGGGGGAGGGGGGAGGTCAGGAGACGCAGCACCTGTCGGGGGGGGGGGGGGGTCAGGAGACGCAGCACCTGCCGGGGAGTCAGGAGACGCAGCACCTGTCGGGGGGGGGGGGAGTCAGGAGACAAAGCACCTGCCGGGGAGTCAGGAGACGCAGCACCTGTCGGGGGGGGGGGGGAGAGTCAGGAGACAAAGCACCTGCCGGGGGAGTCAGGAGACGCAGCACCTGTCGGGGGGGTGGGAGTCAGGACACAAAGCACCTGCCGGGGGGAGTCAGGAGACGCAGCACCTGTCGGGGGGGAGAGTCAGGAGACAAAGCACCTGCCGGGGGGGGGGGTCAGGAGACGCAGCACCTGTCGGGGGGGGGGGGGGGAGTCAGGAGACGCAGCACCTGTCGGGGGGAGAGTCAGAAGACAAAGCACCTGCCGGGGGGAGTCAGGAGACGTAGCACCTGTCGGGGGGGGAGTCAGGAGACGCAGCACCTGTCGGGGGGAGTCAGGAGACGCAGCACCTGGCCAGCAGAGTGGCGGACAGGGGCTCAGCACAGCTCATGACCAGGAGAGGCCGGATGGTCAGGGGCTGGAAGACACAGCATGTGTCGAGAGGCGATATTGCCACTTTACTCGTCAGGCGGGGTAGTCGAGGGGTTCACCCCTCTGGACACAGCATTGCCCAACACGCACAAGCGATTCTCGCCCCAGATAGACGCATCAGCCAGCAAACAATGCAAAACCCAACCAGCAGCTGTGGTCCTGACCTGATCTCTGGGGTACTGGTAGATCTGGGCGAACAGCAGAAACGCCAGCCAATCGTCCCGCGAAGCCAGCAGGCCGAGGTACTTCTCCGGGAACGGGATCCGGTGTTTGGCGGCCAGCGTCTGCGCGTGGCGCCATCTGCAAAACTCGGCCGTCCGGTGCTGCCATCTCGCGTCGCCGTCAGAAGCTGTAGTGTCGGCGTCGGCCGCCAGGATCGCTGCCATCAGTCGGTCCTCGTGGTGTGAGAGGACGGCGGAGGCGGCCTTGGCGTCCCCCAGCAGCAGACCGCGCACCAGATCGGCTGGAACCACCGGACAAGGTGTCAGCACACAACACGCAATTCACGCATGCGGTCATTAGGCTTATTCATTGTTTAGGCAAGATGTCAATATATCAGGCACAATATAGCAATAGTAAACTCCCCGTTTCTATCGGCGAAGATTTTCCGGAGGTCTCCGGCCGGGCCTCACCTCTGAGTTGGCACCGTGGCACGTCCTCCACGGCCGTCAGCTGAGCTCTCAGCAGGGAGACGTCATGACCTAGCAGGTGCTGGAACACCACGCAGCCGGCGGCCACCGCGCGCCGCTCCTGACAGGGATCGCAGTGGTCCTGACGGTCCTGCTGACGGTCCTGCTGACGGTCCTGACGGTCCTGACGGTCCTGACGGTCCTGACGGTCCTGACGGTCCTGACGGTCCTGACGGTCCTGACAGCCCTGACAGCCCTGACAGGTATGACAGGTCTGACAGGTCTGACAGCCGTCACAGCTCTGCCGCAGGGCCAGCTCGGCCGCCGAGTCACAGGCCAGTCTGATGCTGCCGGCATGGAACACACACACACATAAGCTACCGTCAGCACTTAGCAGAGCTGTGCACCAGACTTGTAACGACTCAAACTGTTTTTAGTCGACTCAAGTCTGACTCAACAACCGATGAACTAACTCGACTCTTGACTCAAGTGCTGTTTAAAAAAGAATGAATCGACTCAACTCTCGACTGCTGTTTTACAACAACAAAAATATAATCTACTCAACTCTTGACTCAAGTGGTTTAAAAAAAAATGAATTGACTCGACTCAAAAATATATTTCAGTTGACTCAATTTGACTCATCATCACAAGTTGAAATATGTTGACTGGGGATGGGGGGGGGGGGTCAGTAGAATCGCATTTTATCTGGTGTAAGTTTGAGTCGACTCAAGTCTGACTCAACAGCCGAAGAACTGACTCGACTCTTAACTCAAGTACTGTTTTTTTTTAAAAAAAATAGTCGACTCGACTCTTGACTCAAGTTTTTTTAAAATTTAATCGACTCGACTCATGACTCATCCAAAAATGTCTGACTGATGAGTCGATTCATGACTGAACTCTGAGTCGGTTACCAGTCTGCTGTGCACTACACAATATCCCCGGGGCGGGCAGCCGGTCCCTGACGCCTCGTTATCAGTTACAGGTCGGCTTGTTCTCGCGGCATACGCGTCACCAGCATGTGGTGTTACTGTTGAGTACACTACTGCCTGCAGTCGCCAGGCTGTAGTGTTACTGTCGAGTACACTACTGCCTGCAGTCTCCAGCCCGTGGTGTTACCGTTGTATGCACTACTGCCTGCAGTCTCCAGCCCGTGTGTTACTGTTGTGTGTGCTACTGCAGTCTCAAGGCCATGTTGTTACTGCTGCGTGTGCTACTGCAGTCTCCAGGCCATGTTGTTACTGTTGTGTGTGCTACTGCAGTCTCCAGGCTATAGTGTTACTGTTGTGTGAGATACTGCAGTCTCTAGGCTGTAGTGTTACTGTTGTGTGCACTACTGCAGTCTCCAGGCCATGTTGTTACTGTTGTGTGTGCTACTGCAGTCTCCAGGCTGTAGTCTTACTGTTGTGTGCACTACTGCCTGCAGTCACCAGCCCGTGGTATTACTGTTATGTGCGCTACTGCAGTCTCCGGCCAGTGGTGTTACTGTTGTGTGTGCTACTGCAGTCTCCTGCAGTCTCCAGGCTGTAGTGTTACTGTTGTGTGCACTACTGCCTGCAGTCTCCAGCCCGTGTGTTACTGTTCTGTGCGCTACTGTAGTCTCCAGGCTGTAGTGTTACTGTTGTGTGCACTACTGCCTGCAGTCTCCAGCCCGTGTGTTACTGTTGTGTGCGCTACTGTAGTCTCCAGGCTGTAGTGTTACTGTTGTGTGCACTACTGTCTGCAGTCTCCAGCCCGTGTGTTACTGTTATGTGCGCTACTGCAGTCTCCGGCCAGTGGTGTTACAGTTGTGTGTGCTACTGCAGTCTCCAGCCCGTGTGTTACTGTTGTGTGCGCTACTGTAGTCTCCAGGCTGTAGTCTTACTGTTGTGTGCACTACTGCCTGCAGTCACCAGCCCGTAGTGTTACTGTTATGTGCGCTACTGCAGTCTCCGGCCAGTGGTGTTACAGTTGTGTGTGCTACTGCAGTCTCCAGCCCGTGGTGTTACTGTTGTGTGCGCTACTGCAGTCTCCGGCCAGTGGTGTTACAGTTGTGCGTGCTACTGCAGTCTCCAGGCTGTAGTGTTACTTGCATGTGCATTGTGCACTGCTGCAGTCTACATGGTGTGGTGTTACTGTTGTTTTTGTTGATTGGGGTTTTAGGGCGCGACGACTGCTTGGGTCAATTTGCGCCCAGATGTTACTGTTGTGTTCGCTACTGCAGTCTCCAAGTGTTTGGTGTTGCTGTTGTGTGCGCTACTGCAGTCTCCAACTCGTGGTGTTACCTGCCTGGTCCCGGTCCCCGTTCCCTCACCTGATGCTGTCTAGCCTGGTCCCCGTTCCCTCACCTGATACTGTCTGGCCTGGTCCCCGTTCCCTCACCTGATGCTGTCTGGCCTGGTCCCTGTTCCCTCACCTGATGCTGTCTGGCCTGGTCCCCGTTCCCTCACCTGATGCTGTCTAGCCTGGTCCCCGTTCCCTCACCTGATGCTGTCTAGCCTGGTCCCCGTTCCCTCACCTGATGCTGTCCGGCCTGGTCCCCGTTCCCTCACCTGATGCTGTCTAGCCTGGTCCCTGTTCCCTCACCTGATGCTGTCTAGCCTGGTCCTCGTTCCCTCACCTGATGCTGTCTGGCCTGTCCCTGTTTCCTCACCTGATGCTGTCTAGCCTGGTCCCCGTTCCCTCACCTGATGCTGTCCGGCCTGGTCCCCGTTCCCTCACCTGATGCTGTCTAGCCTGGTCCCCGTTCCCTCACCTGATGCTGTCTGGCCTGGTCCCCGTTCCCTCACCTGATGCTGTCTAGCCTGGTCCCCGTTCCCTCACCTGATGCTGTCTAGCCTGGTCCCCGTTCCCTCACCTGATGCTGTCTGGCCTGGTCCCTGTTCCCTCACCTGATGCTGTCTAGCCTGGTCCCTGTTCCCTCACCTGATGCTGTCTAGCCTGGTCCCTGTTCCCTCACCTGATGCCGTCTGGCCTGGTCCCCGTTCCCTCACCTGATGCTGTCTAGCCTGGTCCATGTTCCCTCACCTGATGCTGTCTAGCCTGGTCCCTGTTCCCTCACCTGATGCTGTCTAGCCTGGTCCCCGTTCCCTCACCTGATACTGTCTAGCCTGGTCCCTGTTCCCTCACCTAATGCTGTCTAGCCTGGTCCCTGTTCCCTCACCTGATGCTGTCTAGCCTGGTCCCCGTTCCCTTACCTGATGCTGTCTGGCCTGGTCCCCGTTCCCTCACCTGATGCTGTCTAGCCTGGTCCCTGTTCCCTCACCTGATGTTGTCTAGCCTGGTCCCCGTTCTCTCACCTGATGCTGTCTAGCCTGGTCCCCGTTCCCTCACCTGATACTGTCTAGCCTGGTCCCCGTTCCCTCACCTGATGCTGTCTAGCCTGGTCCCCGTTCCCTCACCTGATGCTGTCTAGCCTGATCCCCGTTCCCTCACCTGATACTGTCTGGCCTGGTCCTCGTTCCCTCACCTGATGCTGTCTAGCCTGGTCCCCGTTCCCTCACCTGATACTGTCTGGCCTGGTCCCCGTTCCCTCACCTGATACTGTCTGGCCTGGTCCCCATTCCCTCACCTGATGCTGTCTAGCCTGGTCCCCGTTCCCTCACCTGATGCTGTCTGGCCTGGTCCCGTTCCCTCACCTGATACTGTCTGGCCTGGTCCCTGTTCCCTCACCTGATACTGTCTGGCCTGGTCCCCGTTCCCTCACCTGATACTGTCTGGCCTGGTCCCCGTTCCCTCACCTGATGCTGTCTAGCCTGGTCCCCGTTCCCTCACCTGATACTGTCTGGCCTGGTCTCCGTTCCCTCACCTGATACTGTCTGGCCTGGTCCCCGTTCCCTCACCTGATACTGTCTGGCCTGGTCCCTGTTTCCTCACCTGATACTGTCTGGCCTGTTCTCCGTTCCCTCACCTGATGCTGTCTGGCCTGGTCCCCGTTCCCTCACCTGATACTGTCTGGCCTGGTCCCCGTTCCCTCACCTGATACTGTCTGGCCTGGTCCCCGTTCCCTCACCTGATACTGTCTGGCCTGGTCCCTGTTCCCTCACCTGATGTTGTCTAGCCTGGTCCCCGTTCCCTCACCTGATGCTGTCTGGCCTGGTCCCTGTTCCCTCACCTGATACTTTCTGGCCTGGTCCCCGTTTCCTCACCTGATGCTGTCTGGCCTGGTCCCCGTTCCCTCACCTGATGCTGTCTAGCCTGGTCCCCGTTCCCTCACCTGATGCTGTCTGGCCTGGTCCCCGTTCCCTCACCTGATGCTGTCTAGCCTGGTCCCCGTTCCCTCACCTGATGCTGTCTGGCCTGGTCCCCGTTCCCTCACCTGATGCTGTCTAGCCTGGTCCCCGTTCTCTCACCTGATGCTGTCTGGCCTGGTCCCCGTTCCCTCACCTGATGCTGTCTAGCCTGGTCCCCGTTCCCTCACCTGATGCTGTCTGGCCTGGTCCCCGTTCCCTCACCTGATGCTGTCTAGCCTGGTCCCCGTTCCCTCACCTGATGCTGTCTGGCCTGGTCCCCGTTCCCTCACCTGATGCTGTCTGGCCTGGTCCCCGTTCCCTCACCTGATGCTGTCTGGCCTGGTCCCCGTTCCCTCACCTGATGCTGTCTGGCCTGGTCCCCGTTCCCTCACCTGATGCTGTCTGGCCTGGTCCCCGTTCCCTCGCCTGATGCTGTCTGGCCTGGTCCCCGTTCCCTCACCTGATGCTGTCTGGCCTGGTCCCCGTTCCCTCACCTGATACTGTCTGGCCTGGTCCCCGTTCCCTCACCTGATGCTGTCTAGCCTGGTCCCTGTTCCCTCACCTGATGCTGTCTAGCCTGGTCCCTGTTCCCTCACCTGATGCTGTCTAGCCTGGTCCCTGTTCCCTCACCTGATGCTGTCTGGCCTGGTCCCCGTTCCCTCACCTGATGCTGTCTGGCCTGGTTTCCGTTCCCTCACCTGATGCTGTCTGGCCTGGTCTCCGTTCCCTCACCTGATGTTGTCTGGCCTGGTCTCCGTTCCCTCACCTGATGCTGTCTGGCCTGGTCCCCGTTCCCTCACCTGATGCTGTCTGGCCTGGTCTCCGTTCCCTCACCTGATGCTGTCTGGCCTGGTCCCCGTTCCCTCACCTGATGCTGTCTGGCCTGGTCCCTGTTCCCTCACCTGATGCTGTCTGGCCTGGTCCCCGTTCCCTCACCTGATGCTGTCTAGCCTGGTCCCTGTTCCCTCACCTGATGCTGTCTAGCCTGGTCCCCGTTCCCTCACCTGATGCTGTCTAGCCTGGTCCCTGTTCCCTCACCTGATGCTGTCTAGCCTGGTCTCCGTTCCCTCACCTGATGCTGTCTGGCCTGGTCTCCGTTCCCTCACCTGATGCTGTCTAGCCTGGTCTCCGTTCCCTCACCTGATGCTGTCTAGCCTGGTCCCCGTTCCCTCACCTGATACTGCCTGGCCTGGTCTCCGTTCCCTCACCTGATGCTGTCTGGCCTGGTCCCCGTTCCCTCACCTGATGCTGTCTAGCCTGTTCCCCGTTCCCTCACCTGATACTGCCTGGCCTGGTCTCCGTTCCCTCACCTGATGCTGTCTGGCCTAGTCCCTGTTCCCTCACCTGATGCTGTCTGGCCTGGTCTCCGTTCCCTCACCTGATGCTGTCTAGCCTGGTCTCCGTTCCCTCACCTGATGCTGTCTAGCCTGGTCCCCGTTCCCTCACCTGATACTGTCTAGCCTGGTCCCCGTTCCCTCACCTGATGCTGTCTAGCCTGGTCCCCGTTCCCTCACCTGATACTGTCTGGCCTGGTCCCCGTTCCCTCACCTGACACTGTCTGGCCTGGTCCCCGTTCCCTCACCTGATACTGTCTAGCCTGGTCCCCGTTCCCTCACCTGATGCTGTCTGGCCTGGTCCCCGTTCCCTCACCTGATACTGTCTGGCCTGGTCCCCGTTCCCTCACCTGATGCTGTCTAGCCTGGTCTCCGTTCCCTCACCTGATGCTGCCTGGCCTGGTCCCCGTTCCCTCACCTGATGCTGCCTGGCCTGGTCTCCGTTCCCTCACCTGATGCTGCCTGGCCTGGTCTCCGTTCCCTCATCTGATGCTGTCTGGCCTGGTCTCCGTTCCCTCACCTGATGCTGCCTGGCCTGGTCTCCGTTCCCTCACCTGATGCTGTCTGGCCTGGTCCCCGTTCCCTCACCTGATGCTGCCTGGCCTGGTCTCCGTTCCCTCACCTGATGCTGCCTGGCCTGGTCTCCGTTCCCTCACCTGATGCTGTCTGGCCTGGTCTCCGTTCCCTCACCTGATGCTGCCTGGCCTGGTCTCCGTTCCCTCACCTGATGCTGTCTGGCCTGGTCTCCGTTCCCTCACCTGATGCTGCCTGGCCTGGTCTCCGTTCCCTCACCTGATGCTGTCTGGCCTGGTCCCCGTTCCCTCACCTGATGCTGCCTGGCCTGGTCTCCGTTCCCTCACCTGATGCTGTCTGGCCTGGTCCCCGTTTCCTCACCTGATGCTGCCTGGCCTGGTCTCCGTTCCCTCACCTGATGCTGTCTGGCCTGGTCCCCGTTCCCTCACCTGATGCTGCCTGGCCTGGTCTCCGTTCCCTCACCTGATGCTGTCTGGCCTGGCGTCCTCCAGTCCGCCGTACAGCAGGTGACACACGGCGAACAGCGGTCGCGCCTGTCGCAGGTAGCCGCGATAGGTCGGGGGTCGGCCCGGCAGCCCCTGTCCGCCCGGTCCCCCGGCGGCCGGGTCCCACGGTCCCCAGCAGCCAGCTGCAGCACCGCTGGGGACAGAGGACACAGGGTCAGCCGGTGATCCTACTCGGTCCGGCGGTCCCCAGCAGCCAGCTGCAGCACCACCACTGGGGACAGAGGGCACAGGGTCAGCCGGTGATCCTACTCGGTCCGGCGGTCCCCAGCAGCCAGCTTCCCCACCACCGCTGTAGACAGAGGACACAGGGTCAGCCGGTGATCCTACTCGGTCCGGCGGTCCCCAGCAGCCAGCTGCAGCACCACCACTGGGGACAGAGGGCACAGGGTCAGCCGGTGATCCTACTCGGTCCGGCGGTCCCCAGCAGCCAGCTGCAGCACCGCTGGGGACAGAGGGCACAGGGTCAGCCGGTGATCCTACTCGGTCCGGCGGTCCCCAGCAGCCAGCTGCAGCACCGCTGGGGACAGAGGGCACAGGGTCAGCCGGTGATCCTACTCGGTCCGGCGGTCCCCAGCAGCCAGCTGCAGCACCACCACTGGGGACAGAGGGCACAGGGTCAGCCGGTGATCCTACTCGGTCCGGCGGTCCCCAGCAGCCAGCTGCAGCACCACCACTGGGGACAGAGGGCACAGGGTCAGCCGGTGATCCTACTCGGTCCGGCGGTCCCCAGCAGCCAGCTGCAGCACCGCTGGGGACAGAGGGCACAGGGTCAGCCGGTGGTCCCCAGCACCCAGCTGCACCACCGCTGTAGACAGAGGACACAGGGTCAGCCAGTGATCCTACTCGGTCCGGCGGTCCCCAGCAGCCAGCTGCAGCACCACCACTGGGGACAGAGGGCACAGGGTCAGCCGGTGATCCTACTCGGTCCGGCGGTCCCCAGCAGCCAGCTGCAGCACCGCTGTAGACAGAGGACACAGGGTCAGCCGGTGATCCTACTCGGTCCGGCGGTCCCCAGCAGCCAGCTGCAGCACCACCACTGGGGACAGAGGGCACAGGGTCAGCCGGTGATCCTACTCGGTCCGGCGGTCCCCAGCAGCCAGCTGCAGCACCGCTGTAGACAGAGGGCACAGGGTCAGCCGGTGATCCTACTCGGTCCGGCGGTCCCCAGCAGCCAGCTGCAGCACCACCACTGGGGACAGAGGGCACAGGGTCAGCCGGTGATCCTACTCGGTCCGGCGGTCCCCAGCAGCCAGCTGCAGCACCGCTGGGGACAGAGGGCACAGGGTCAGCCGGTGATCCTACTCGGTCCGGCGGTCCCCAGCAGCCAGCTGCAGCACCGCTGGAGACAGAAGGCACAGGGTCAGCCGGTGATCCTACTCGGTCCGGCGGTCCCCAGCAGCCAGCTGCAGCACCGCTGGAGACAGAAGGCACAGGGTCAGCCGGTGATCCTACTCGGTCCGGCGGTCCCCAGCAGCCAGCTGCAGCGCCGCTGTAGACAGAGGACACAGGGTCATCCGGTGATCCTACTCGGTCCGGCGGTCCCCAGCAGCCAGCTGCAGCACCGCTGGGGACAGAGGGCACAGGGTCAGCCGGTGATCCTACTCGGTCCGGCGGTCCCCAGCAGCCAGCTGCACCACCACTGGGGACAGAGGACACAGGGTCAGCCGGTGATCCTACTCGGTCCGGCGGTCCCCAGCAGCCAGCTGCAGCACCACCACTGGGGACAGAGGGCACAGGGTCAGCCGGTGATCCTACTCGGTCCGGCGGTCCCCAGCAGCCAGCTGCAGCACCGCTGGGGACAGAGGGCACAGGGTCAGCCGGTGATCCTACTCGGTCCGGCGGTCCCCAGCAGCCAGCTGCAGCACCGCTGGAGACAGAAAGCACAGGGTCAGCCGGTGATCCTACTCGGTCCGGCGGTCCCCAGCAGCCAGCTGCAGCACCGCTGGAGACAGAAGGCACAGGGTCAGCCGGTGATCCTACTCGGTCCGGCGGTCCCCAGCAGCCAGCTGCAGCGCCGCTGTAGACAGAGGACACAGGGTCAGCCGGTGATCCTACTCGGTCCGGCGGTCCCCAGCAGCCAGCTGCAGCACCGCTGGGGACAGAGGGCACAGGGTCAGCCGGTGATCCTACTCGGTCCGGCGGTCCCCAGCAGCCAGCTGCACCACCACTGGGGACAGAGGACACAGGGTCAGCCGGTGATCCTACTCGGTCCGGCGGTCCCCAGCAGCCAGCTGCAGCACCACCACTGGGGACAGAGGGCACAGGGTCAGCCGGTGATCCTACTCGGTCCGGCGGTCCCCAGCAGCCAGCTGCAGCACCGCTGGGGACAGAGGGCACAGGGTCAGCCGGTGATCCTACTCGGTCCGGCGGTCCCCAGCAGCCAGCTGCAGCACCGCTGGAGACAGAAGGCACAGGGTCAGCCGGTGATCCTACTCGGTCCGGCGGTCCCCAGCAGCCAGCTGCAGCACCGCTGGAGACAGAAGGCACAGGGTCAGCCGGTGATCCTACTCGGTCCGGCGGTCCCCAGCAGCCAGCTGCAGCGCCGCTGTAGACAGAGGACACAGGGTCAGCCGGTGATCCTACTCGGTCCGGCGGTCCCCAGCAGCCAGCTGCAGCACCGCTGGGGACAGAGGGCACAGGGTCAGCCGGTGATCCTACTCGGTCCGGCGGTCCCCAGCAGCCAGCTGCACCACCACTGGGGACAGAGGACACAGGGTCAGCCGGTGATCCTACTCGGTCCGGCGGTCCCCAGCAGCCAGCTGCAGCACCGCTGTGGACAGAGGGCACAGGGTCAGCCGGGGAGCGAGGGAGTCGCTCTATCGACGCCACGCGTGGTCAGCAGGCGGTAAATCGTGAAGGGTCTGCAGTGCAGATGTGCGTTATCGCAGGAATGCTCTAATAATGAGTGATGACTGGACTGGGAATATGACTGGGCATTGCGGACACAACCTTCCAATGACTGGGCATTGCGGACACAACCTTCATATGACTGGGCATTGCGGACACAACCTTCATATGACTGGGCATTGCGGACACAACCTTCAGCACCAGAGGAAAGCATTGCGGACACAACCTTCCAATGACTGGGCATTGCGGACACAACCTTCAGCACCAGAGGAAAGCATTGCGGACACAACCTTCAGCACCAGAGGAAAGCATTGCGGACACAACCTTCCAATGACTGGGCATTGCGGACACAACCTTCCAATGACTGGGCATTGCAGACACAACCTTCATATGACTGGGCATTGCGGACACAACCTTCATATGACTGGGCATTGCGGACACAACCTTCAGCACCAGAGGAAAGCATTGCGGACACAACCTTCCAATGACTGGGCATTGCGGACACAACCTTCAGCACCAGAGGAAAGCATTGCGGACACAACCTTCAGCACCAGAGGAAAGCATTGCGGACACAACCTTCCAATGACTGGGCATTGCGGACACAACCTTCCAATGGCTGGGCATTGCGGACACAACCTTCCAATGACTGGGCATTGCGGACACAACCTTCATATGACTGGGCATTGCGGACACAACCTTCAGCACCAGAGGAAAGCATTGCGGACACAACCTTCCAATGACTGGGCATTGCGGACACAACCTTCAGCACCAGAGGAAAGCATTGCGGACACAACCTTCAGCACCAGAGGAAAGCATTGCGGACACAACCTTCCAATGACTGGACATTGCGGACACAACCTTCAGCACCAGAGGAAAGCATTGCGGACACAACCTTCAGCACCAGAGGAAAGCATTGCGGACACAACCTTCAGCACCAGAGGAAAACATTGCGGACACAGCCTTCAGCACCAGAGGAAAGCATTGCGGACACACCCTTCAGCACCAGAGGAAAGCATTGCGGACACAACCTTCAGCACCAGAGGAAAGCATTGCGGACACAACCTTCAGTACCAGAGGAAAGCATTGCGGACACAACCTTCAGCACCAGAGGAAAGCATTGCGGACACAACCTTCAGCACCAGAGGAAAGCATTGCGGACACAACCTTCAGCACCAGAGGAAAGCATTGCGGACACAACCTTCAGCACCAGAGGAAAGCATTGCGGACACAACCTTCAGCACCAGAGGAAAGCGTCTGCCATAGTTGGAAACAAACTTACTATTGAGAAAACACAAGACGGATATATATATATATATATATATATATATATATATATATATATATATATATATATATATATATATATATATATATATACCCAACACTCTACTAAGTTATTTTCGCGAGCATTTACATCCATACTCTGGGTCAGCGATGACCGTGTAAATGTATCCCGTCACTAAATGTATCTCGTCACTAAATGTATCCCGTCACTAAATGTATCCCGTCACTAACCTGTGGTCGGGTAGTGCCCGCAGCAGCCTGACTAGCCGGGCCGGACCGCGGCCCCCCAGCAGCTCAGCCAGGCCCGGCAGCTGAGCCGCCGACACAGCAGTCGCCCCGTCCCCGTCTCCGGTCAGCAGTCTGTACAGCTCGGGCCAGCGGTGCTGTCCTCCCTCAGTGGCGCCCTCTGTCGGCCAGATCAGCTCGGCCAGCGGCGGCAGCGGCCGGCCGGCAGCCAGCGCCGCGCCCAGTCGGTACCAAGGGTGAGCCGAGAACCAGCGGGACAGCGGCTGCCCCGCCCTGCCACTGAGGTAGTCGGCCTCTGCCTCCAGCATCGTCGACAGAGGGCCGCCGCCGCCGGCAGGACAGATAGCAGCACTGTCGCTGTCGTCGGCGTTCGACACCAACTCTGGTGAGTCTCTCTTCACCTCGTCATCCACCGCCTCCTCTGCCGCCTCCGACACCGCCTTCTCCGCTTCTATCGCCGCTGCCGCCTCCTCCTCCTCCGGCGCCGCCTGCTCTCGGTCCCCAGTGCCTTTCATCACCCTCTCGGCGGTCAGCAGGGCGGTGAGTCGGGCCAGCACCCCGCCGGGCCGCCGCAGCTCCGCCGGCAGCTGGAGCAGCTCACCGGTGGCCGGCGGCACGTGCCGCAGCCAGCTGAGCAGCAGCGGCTGCAGCTGCGGCTGCCGCTCGGCGGCGGCGGCCAGCAGCTGGAGACCGGCCTGGCGGACGGCCGGCGGAGGACGGAGGCTGGAGGTCAGGAGACCCGTCCGCAGCAGACGCCGGCACAGCAGCTGGAGAGAGCCGAGACACGCCCCGCTGTACTGACCACGTCTGGGGAGAGGGAGAGGGGGGTGACGTCAGCAGCTGGAGAGAGCCGAGACACGCCCCGCTGTACTGATCACGTCTGGGGAGAGGGAGGGGTGATGTCAGCAGCTGGAGAGAGCCGAGACACGCCCCGCTGTACTGACCACGTCTGGGGAGAGGGAGGGGTGATGTCAGCAGCTGGTGAGAGCCGAGACACGCCCCGCTGTACTGACCACGTCTGGGGAGAGGGAGGGGTGATGTCAGCAGCTGGAGAGAGCCGAGACACGCCCCGCTGTACTGACCACGTCTGGGGAGAGGGAGGGGTGATGTCAGCAGCTGGAGAGAGCCGAGACACGCCCCGCTGTACTGACCACGTCTGGGGAGAGGGAGGGGTGATGTCAGCAGCTGGGGAGAGCCGAGACACGCCCCGCTGTACTGACCACGTCTGGGGAGAGGGGGGTGACGTCAGCAGCTGGGGAGAGCCGAGACACGCCCCGCTGTACTGACCACGTCTGGGGAGAGGGAGGGGTGATGTCAGCAGCTGGGAAGAGCCGAGACACGCCTCGCTGTACTTACCACATCCGGGGAGAGGGAGGGGTGATGTCAGCAGCTGGTGAGAGCCGAGACACGCCCCGCTGTACTGACCACGTCTGGGGAGAGGGGGGGGGGGTGACGTCAGCAGATGGGGAGAGCCGAGACACGCCCCGCTGTACTGACCACGTCTGGGGAGAGGGAGAGGGGGTGACGTCAGCAGCTGGAGAGAGCCGAGACACGCCCCGCTGTACTGACCACGTCTGGGGAGAGGGAGGGGTGACGTCAGCAGCTGGGGAGAGCCGACACGCCCCGCTGTACTGACCACGTCTGGGGAGAGGAGGGTGACGTCAGCAGCTGGTGAGAGCCGAAACACGCCCCGCTGTACTGACCACGTCTGGGGAGAGGGAGGGGTGATGTCAGCAGCTGGTGAGAGCCGAGACACGCCCCGCTGTACTGACCACGTCTGGGGAGAGGGGGGGTGACGTCAGCAGCTGGTGAGAGCCGAGACACGCCCCGCTGTACTGACCACGTCTGGGGAGAGGGGGGTGACGTCAGCAGCTGGTGAGAGCCGAGACACGCCCCGCTGTACTGACCACGTCTGGGGAGAGGGGGGTGACGTCAGCAGCTGGTGAGAGCCGAGACACGCCCCGCTGTACTGACCACGTCTGGGGAAAGGGGGGGGGGGGGGTGACGTCAGCAGCTGGAGAGAGCCGAGACACGCCCCGCTGTACTGACCACGTCTGGGGAGAGGGAGGGGTGATGTCAGCAGCTGGAGAGAGCCGAGACACGCCCCGCTGTACTGACCACGTCTGGGGAGAGGGAGGGGTGATGTCAGCAGCTGGTGAGAGCCGAGACACGCCCCGCTGTACTGACCACGTCTGGGGAGGGGGGGGGGGGTGACGTCAGCTGGTGAGAGCCGAGACACGCCCCGCTGTACTGACCACGTCTGGGGAGAGGAGGGTGACGTCAGCAGCTGGGGAGAGCCGAGACACGCCCCGCTGTACTGACCACGTCTGGGGAGAGGGGGGTGACGTCAGCAGCTGGAGAAAGCCGAGACACGCCCCGCTGTACTGACCACGTCTGGGGAGAGGGAGGGGTGATGTCAGCAGCTGGTGAGAGCCGAGACACGCCCCGCTGTACTGACCACGTCTGGAGAGAGGAGGGGTGACGTCAGCAGCTGGTGAGAGCCGAGACACGCCCCGCTGTACTGACCACGTCTGGGGAGAGGGAGAGGGAGAGGGGGTGATGTCAGCAGCTGGTGAGAGCCGAGACACGCCTCGCTGTACTGACCACGTCTGGGGAGAGGGAGGGGTGACGTCAGCAGCTGGTGAGAGCCGAAACACGCCCCGCTGTACTGACCACGTCTGGGGATAGGGGGGGGAGTGACGTCAGCAGCTGGTGAGAGCCGAGACACGCCCCGCTGTACTGACCACGTCTGGGGAGAGGGGGGAGCTGACGTCAGCAGCTGGTGAGAGCCGAGACACGCCCCGCTGTACTGATCACGTCTGGGGAGAGGAGGGGGGGGGGGGGGGGTGACGTCAGCAGCAGACGCCAGCAGGCCGGGCCGGGTTTGAGGGGTGCGGTCAGGTGAGACGTACCAGAACAGGGCTGCTGCTGCCGCCGGCACAACCCACACAGACACCGCGAAGGAACCCAGACCATCAGAGTCTGTGTCTGTATAGGACGATTCGGCTGGCTAGATAGCAGTTTCGACATCTTACAGGTGCTCCACGTACCAGGCGGCGCCGAGAGAAACTGACACAAGCCTAGCATTCTGAGCTAAAGCCATTCAGGGAAGCAATCACTTTCGTACTCTCGTCTCAGAAAGCCTTCTTGGTATTGTTCAAGCATGATTGGTGTAGTCCTAACCAGATACCACAAGCCTGACCAGCCTCCTCTACCATCACTGCCACCGACGGCAACTCCTCCCCTCTCCCGCCCCCTCCCTCCTCCAGCTAAGACCTGGACCTCCCTCCCCCCCCCCCCCCCCCTCCTCCCCTGGCACCTGCCCTCACCCCCCCCCCCCCCCCCGACTGACCTGGCCAGCTCATCCAGCACCAGTTCCGTGATATCCTCGCTGCTGCTCTGGGTGATATCGGCGGCATCTGGCGGCGGCGGCAGACAGAGCAGCCAGGCGGGCGGCGCTGGCCGGCAGGCGCGGCCGTACCCCGCCCGCGCCAGCAGGGCACCGCCGCCCTCTGTCCCGTCTGCGCCGCCCTCTGCCGCATCTGTGCCGCCCTCTACCGCGCCTGTGCCGCAGCCGGCCCGCAGCCAGTCCCTCAGCCACAGCAGACTGCCGACCGTCAGCAGGTAGCGCCACACGTCGTCCGGGTGCCGCACCGCCTCCCTGATGGTGACGTCATCTGCCGGCACAGGCGGGACGTGATCTCAGACGGGTTCACAGACGGGACGTGATCTCAGACGGGTTCACAGACGGGACGTGATCTCAGACGGGTTCACAGACGGGACGTGATCTCAGACGGGTTCAGACGGGACGTGATCTCAGACGGGTTCAGACGGGACGTGATCTGAGACGGGTTCTCAGACGGGACGTGATCTCATACGGGTTCAGACGGGACGTGATCTCAGACGGGTTCAGAGGGACGTGATCTCAGACGGGTTCTCAGACGGGACGTGATCTCAGACGGGTTCACAGACGGGACGTGATCTCAGACGGGTTCAGACGGGTTCAGACGGGTTCACAGACGGGACGTGATCTCAGACGGGTTCACAGACGGGACGTGATCTCAGACGGGTTCAGACGGGTTCAGACGGGTTCACAGACGGGACGTGATCTCAGACGGGTTCAGACGGGTTCAGACGGGTTGAAGACGGGACGTGATCTCAGACGGGTTCACAGACGGGACGTGATCTCAGACGGGTTCTCAGACGGGACGTGATCTCAGACGGGTTCAGACGGGTTCAGACGGGTTGAAGACAGCGTCGGTGGGGCAGCGGAGATATGCGTTGTCGACGTCAACGGAAAAGTAACACAACAGAAGATATCAAGAGCGGTAACAGTGATAAATTACAGACAACAACGCAGTATAACTGGGGACCGTTCAATCCCTACTGACAACCTCCTACCCTGGGCCTCATGGCGCTCAGCCCATGAGAACGCTGCCGCTCGGCATTGCTCAGCGCTGTGTTGCGTTTGTGGCTGTGGATCGGGGGTTCACGACGACGCTACTGTCGACATTTACCGTCGGAGTCTCTCACGCCAACCCAAGCGGGGGAACCGAGTGGCCACCGACAGTAGCTCAGCTCAGCTCATTAACCCCCGGAACACATGGATTCCGAGCGCAGCGCCCTGCCACCCGGCGCCTCTGTACTACTGTGTACAGTACCGATTACAGTCACTGTCCACTGACCGCACGGTACCGATCTCTGTCGTCACTGACCGCACGGTACCGATCTCTGTCGCCACTGACCGCACGGTACCGATCTCCGTCAGCCACTGACCTCACGGTACCGATCTCTGTCGCCACTGACCGCACGGTACCGATCTCTGTCGCCACTGACCGCACGGTACCGATCTCTGTCAGCCACTGACCGCACGGTACCGATCTCCGTCAGCCACTGACCGCACGGTACCGATCTCGGTCAGCAACTGACCGAACGGTACCGATCTCCGTCAGCCACTGACTCAATGACCGCACGGTACCGATCACTGTCATCACTGACCGCACGGTACCGATCTCCGTCGTCACTGACCGCACGGTACCGATCTCCGTCAGCCACTGACTCACTGACCGCACGGTACCGATCTCTGTCGCCACTGACCGCACGGTACCGATCTCCGTCGTCACTGACCGCACGGTACCGATCTCCGTCGTCACTGACCGCACGGTACCAATCTCTGTCGTCACTGACCGCACGGTACCGATCACGGTCAGTCACTGACCGCACGGTACCGATCACGGTCAGTCACTGACTCACTGACCGCACGGTACCGATCTCTGTCGCCACTGACCGCACGGTACCGATCTCCGTCGTCACTGACCGCACGGTACCGATCTCCGTCAGTCACCGATCTCCGTCGTCACTGACCGCACGGTACCGATCTCAGCCAGCCACTGACCGCACGGTACCGATCTCCGTCGTCACTGACCGCACGGTACCGATATCTGTCGCCACTGACCGCACGGTACCGATCACTGTCGTCACTGACCGCACGGTACCGATCTCAGCCAGCCACTGACCGCACGGTACCGATCCCTGTCGTCACTGACCGCACGGTACCGATCTCCGTCAGCCACTGACTCACTGACCGCACGGTTCCGATCTCCGTCGTCACTGACCGCACGGTACGGATCTCTGTCGTCACTGACCGGACGGTACCCATCTCTGTCGTCACTGACCGCACGGTACCGATCTCTGTCGTCACTGACCGCACGGTACCGATCTCTGTCGTCACTGACCGCACGGTACCGATCTCCGTCAGCCACTGACCGCACGGTACCGATCTCGGTCAGCAACTGACCGAACGGTACCGATCTCCGTCGTCACTGACCGGCAGTGGTCAGCGCCAGGTGGACAGTCAGCTGGCGCCGCAGCGGTGGCGCCATCTGCAGCAGTCGCTCCAGCGTCGGCGGCGGGGGGCCGGCCAGCAACTGCTCCAGGTCCGGCCGCCGCGGACCGCCGCTGCTGTACTGCTGCCCCGGTCTGAGGGAGAGGCAGGGCAGGTCAGGTCATGACGGGGCAGGGCAGGGCAGGGCAGGACAGGGGCAGGAGGCAGGAGGCAGAGGTCAGGTTAGGTCAGGGCAGGACAGGGCAGGACAGGGCAGGACAGGACAGGGCAGGACAGGACAGGGCAGGACAGGACAGGACAGGACAGGGCAGGACAGGGCAGGACAGAGCAGGACAGAGCAGGACAGAGCAGGACAGAGCAGGACAGAGCAGGACAGAGCAGGACAGAGCAGGACAGAGCAGGACAGAGCAGGACAGAGCAGGACAGAGCAGGACAGGACAGGACAGGGCGGGGCGGGAAGGCGAGGCGAGGCGGGGCGGGGCGGGGCGGGGCGGGACGGGGCAGATCCGGTCCGGTCAGCTCACCTCAGCATTCAGATCCACAACATTTCAATAGACACTATTCCACGGCATTCCACTGGACAGCTCAGTCCAGCTGAGCCCCTCAGAGTGGCGGCGTTTCTCACCTCTGCCTGCTGAGATCGACCAGCTGCAGCAGGTGAAGCATCAGCAGCTCCTGCTGACTCAGCCGCCGCCGCCGCCGCTGCTGCTGCTGCAGTCGGCCGGCCAGCAGCAGCCGCAGCGCCGCACTCTCAGCTGTCAGCAGCACCGAGTACAGCGACTCGGCTGGATCCAGACCCTGACAACACAGACACAGGCGTCGGTACTCTGAACTTCGACATTCTGACCCTAAGCCTCAACGGCCACACCCGTCACCCATCACCCCACTGCACCCGCCACCCGCCACCCGCCACCCCACCCCACAGAGCTCCCCGGGCCCCCATAGCTCCCGGCGCCCCACAGAGCTCCCCCGGCGCCCACAGAGCTCCCCACCACCCCACAGAGCGCCCCACCACCCCCACAGAGCCCACCACCACCTCACAGAGCTCCCCACCACCCCCACAGAGCTCCCCACCACCCCCACAGAGCTCCACACCACCCCCACAGAGCTCCACACCACCCCCACAGAGCTCCCCACCACCCCCACAGAGCTCCCCACCACCCCCACAGAGCTCCCCACCACCCCCACAGAGTTCCCCCACCCACCCTCACAGAGCTCCCCACCACCCTCACAGAGCTCCCCACCACCCTCACAAAGCTCCCCACCGCCCCCACAGAGCTCCCCACCACCCCCCACAGAGCTCCCCACCACCCCACAGAGCTCCCCCACCACCCTCACAGAGCTCCCCACCACCCCCACAGAGCTCCCCACCACCCCCAGAGCTCCCCACCACCCCCACAGAGCTCCCCACCACCCCCACAGAGCTCCCCACCACCCCCCAGAGCTCTCCACCCACCCTCACAGAGCTCCCCACCACCCCCACAGAGCTCCCCACCACCCTCACAGAGCTCCCCACCACCCCCACAGAGCTCCCCCCACAGAGCTCCCCCCACAGAGCTCCCCCACCCACCCTCACAGAGCTCCCCACCACCCCACAGAGCTCCCCACCACCCCACAGAGCTCCCGCCACCCCCACAGAGCTCCCCACCACCCCCACATAGCTCCCCACTACCCCCACAGAGCTCCCCACCACCCCCACAGAGCTCCCCACCACCCCCACAGAGCTCCCCACCACCCCCACAGAGCTCCCCACCACCCCCACAGAGCTCCCCACCACCCTCACAGAGCTCCCCTCCACCCCCACAGAGCTCCCCACCACCCCACAGAGCTTCCCACCACCCTCACAGAGCTCCCCCCCCTACAGAGCTCCACACCACCCCCACAGAGCTTCCCACCACCCCACAGAGCTCCCCACCACCCCACAGAGCTCCCCACCACCCCCACAGAGCTCCCCACCCCCACAGAGCTCCCCACCACCCCACAGAGCTCCCCCCCACCCCCACAGAGCTCCCGGGGCCCCACATAGCTCCCCGGCACCCCACAGAGCTCTCCCGGCACCCCCACGAAACTCCCCCGGCGCCCCACAGAGCTCCACCGGTGCCCCACAGAGCTCCCCCGCATCCCAGAGCTCCCCGGCCCCCACAAAGCTCCCGCCCGGACTCACCACAGCCCTGAGCACCGTGTCAGCCTCGGCGTGATGAGTGCGCTCCAGACTATCCACGGCCCACTGCAGCGCCAGCCGACAGACGGTCGGCCAGCCGCCGCCGAGCCGCTGAGCCCAGCCGGACGCCAGCGGCGGCGGCGGCGGCGGGGCGGCGGTCAGATCCGGTCTGAGCCGCAGCCGGCCGGCCTCCACCAAACGGAGGCGGCTCTCCAGCGCAGCGCGCACCACCCGCCCGGCGGAAGGCCGGCCCGGGGGCCGACCCGAGCTGGCCGGCCCGGCTGAGTCGGCCGCGCCGCGCCGGTGACAGGCGGTGGCATCCCGACGCGGGCTATTCAGAGCAGAAGTGGCGACACGATCTGAAGAGGCCGCAGAGGAGGCTTTGCTGCATGGGCTCCTCATGTTGTGTTTGGAGACGTGGACGTTGTCTGACATGAAGTCCTGTCCTTTCTGTCCTTCCCCCGCTCTTCTTTCCACTGGTCCACTCACATCTACGTCATCCGGACTGCTGCCTCCATCCTCGTCTCCACTCTCACGTCTCTTCGACCTCCCCTCCGCGGACGAGGCCACCTCCCCGACCTCCCCCTCGCTCTGCAGATGAACTCGCCGGAGCCGAACGGCCGTCAGCAGGCTGTCGGCCAGCTCCTCCAGCTCCAGCGCTGGGTCCAGCAGTTCCGGCTGGGCCTCACGCGGCTCGTCCAGCACTGCCAGCAGACGCGATAGAAGGAGCTCCATAGCCGCCAGCACGGCGTCCAGCCAGCCGCGCCAGGGGGCCGCCGGTCGGCTGGACACCACCACGCGGCTGGCATGCTCCAGCAGACCGCGGGCCGTCGACAGATGCGTCGCAGGCACCGCTCCGTCCAGACAGGCCTGCACATCTGAAAGTGGCGCGTTGGAGTGAAAATTTTATTTGAAAAAGTATTGGAGTCAGACACACGAATCATGCCGATTTATCGACTGCTTATGCGTTTAATATCGCAATTTTGCGCGACAATTCCATCCATCGAGACCACATGGCACGGTCAAATATCTTGTCTTTGCCGTGACCTGTGATGTCATTGGTGACCCCGAAGTCAACAATATTACATTTCCCTCGATCAATTTGCCAGGGCTATCGAATGCCGTTCGAATTTTTCAAATCGGTCCAGTAGTTCCGGAGATACGAGGGGGAGGGCAACAAAAATAGCCCCCCCCCCCCCCCCGTATGTATTGACATTTAAAACACCCTCCAACATAAAATGGCTATTCCGAGTGTCGAGTCGATAACGTTAAAAGGTGAGACATGTTAAAAAGGCACTCGTAAGCAGCATTCATACAGCAAAATATAAAAAGCATACATCCATACACACAACACGCACGCACACACGCACGTACGCACATATTCATCCAGTCCCGTAAGTCGCGTTATGAAAAGTACCCCAGTAACTCGCGGGTTAAAGGAGGCCCCTCTGTACAAAAAGGAGGCCACTCTACGGAAAGGAGGCCCCCCTCTGCGGAGGAGAGGCTTACCGTACAGAGAGGCGGTCCTCTCTGTAAAAAGTAGGCCCCTCTGTACAGAAAGGAGACCCCTCTGTGCAGAAAGGAGATCCCTCTGTGCAGACAGGAGGTGGCCCTCCCTCTGTAGAGGAAGGTGTCCCTCTGTAGAGGAAGGTGGCCCTCCTCTGCGGAGGGGATGCCCTACCGTACAGAGGAGGCCTCTCTGTAAAAAGTAGGCCCTTCTACAGAGGACCATCTACAGAAAGGAGGTCCCTCTGTACGGAAAGGAGGCTCTCCCCTGTGGAGGGGAGTCCTACCGTTCTGAGAGGAAGTACATAAAGGAGGTCCCTCTGTGCAGAAAGCAGGCCCCTCTGTACAGGAACGAGGCCCCTCTGTACACAAAGGAGGCCCCTCTGTACATAAAGGAGGCTCTATGCGCAGAGAGGAGGCCCCTCTGTCCAGAAGGAGGCCCCTCTGTCCAGAAAGAGGCCCCTCTGTACAGAAAGGAGGCCCTCTGTACAAACAGGAGGCCCTCTGTACAGAAAGGAGGCCCCTCTGCGGAGGGAGGACCTACCGTGCAGAGGAGACCCCTCTACAGAAAGGAGGTCCTCCCTTGTCGAGGCGAGGCCCTACCGTGCAGAGAAGAGGTCCTCTGTACAGAAAGAATGCCCTTCCTTGCGGGGATGAGGACCTAACGTGCCGAGAGGAGGCCTCTCTGCACAGCAAAGACCTTTTTACGGAGAGGAGGTCCCTCTGTACAAAAAGGAGGGGAGACCCTACCGTACAGAGAGGAGGCCCCTCTCACCTCTGTACCAGGAAGAAGACCTCCTCTGCACAGACAGGAGGCTTACCGTGTGGAGGGGAGGCCCTACCTCGCAGAGAGGAGGTTCCTCTGTACATAAAGGGCCTTCTCTCCCATGCGGAGAGGAGGCCCATCTGTACAGGAAGGAGGCCCTCCTCTGTGGAGGAAAGACCCTACCGTACATTAGCAGGGGCGGCGCCACCGGGGAGGACGCGGGGCAGGCGCTCCCCCAGTCGTCGGGCAGGGGGCAAACATATCGTTTGCCCCGCTGACATTTAAAGGGATTATGTCTACCGTCTACTACCATAGTTTTTCACACGGGATTGTAGAACATAATTTTTAGAGTTAAACCATGTATATTTCTCCCACTTCGCCCAAGTTCCTAAGTTCAAAGACCCAAGAAGGGCCTGGTAGACTCCAAGTTATCGGTAGACCCCAGAGAGTTTACATTTACTTGAGTATCAATAGAACTCCTAACATATCATTATTAAACAAGCAAATTACGAAAATATAAACAACTTTTACAAGGAAAGTTTATTTTAATTCACCCATTTATCCATAAACAAGTGAAATCCGATTATTTTTTGACTCGTGTCAAACTTTTTGAGATTTCGCCCCCAAACGAACTTGTTTGCCGTTCTGGATCTTCTCCTTGTTTCTGGACTCAGATTAGGCACCTGACATATCCATGTTTCGTCCACAGTGATCCATGGAAAACCAAGCTTCTGATGAATTCTTAGGAACATAGACTAGACTACCCAATACCACCGTCATCACATCACATGGCGAAACCGGGCGAATATCGGCGAAGCAATGTCTCTTTCCTTAGCGAAGTTGTGTTGTTGTTTGTCTCTTTCGATCTGGCAGCATTTATTTGGAAGCATAGTTCCATTTATATACTTTTGGGGTGGTTCTCATCCCCCCAAAGGTGTCCTCGGCCCCACACAGCCAATTTCGATTGAAAACCGGTTTCACTGCAAATCCGACAAATAAATGTAGGTCTGTGTGCTACCATTTGGCCGACACGACCGGTAATGAATGGGTCTCTCCTAAACATGCCGACCTTCAGCCGATATCAACCCGATGCTTGGTATAGGACGTCGGCCCGAATTTCGTGCATTTCATTTCAAAAGCAATGTTACACGTCAACGTGGTATGAGTATTATTCGAAAGAGAAAAACGTTCAAAACGCCTACCAATGATTCACGTCTAACCGTAGTATGTGAGATGAATTGTACACTGTACAGTAACCGGCAATACACGGCAACCAGGTAACAACTTAATGTTAGTTTCGGTGCCTCGTTTTCCATTCCATAGAACCATTTTCCATTTCCATAGAATTCCATTTCCATAGAGAAAAAAAATTCCAGGGGATACCGTTTTCCATCTCAAGGGATATTGCATGTGTTGGATCAACACTGATTAATATATCTTCTATTCTATTCTATTATATTCCATCTTCGCCTAACGAAATAGTTTTTGGCCGAAAATGAACCGCCTCACAAAATGATGAAACTGCTACTATTGTTTCACTGTGCAATGAATATGATAGCTCAAATTGAGCCTTTGGCCCCACTGGCGCATCCAGAACGTCCAACAACGTCGGTTTGAAGGGTTGTTTCAAAACTCGCCGGACTTCGTTTGCTTTTGCATTCCCGCCCCGTGTCGCGGGTGGGCCGTTTGAGGGGGTTGGGTTGGGACGCCCCCCCCCCCTCATTGTTCGGGAGTAGGACAATGGCGGCGTTCAGCGCCACCGTTTCTGTCACAGCTGTTGGGGCATGAATTATGCACCTTTAATACAATTGTATATCGGGTCATCTTAGGAGAGGTTACCAGGGCACGTCGAGTGGCCCCATCCCAAGGTTTGTGGTCGAGCCACAGGCACAGTGTTTGGCCGAGCGATGTGAAACTTAAAGGAATTAATTAGGCCATAAGTACTTACAATTATGCTATGTCGGATTTATTATATCGGTCACCTGAGGTCAGGTCGATCTCGTGACCTCCCCAATATAAGTCAACGGGAAAATATGCAAATGCTTTCTCTTAGAACACACATTAGATCGGACTAATTGTTTCAATAACATGTTATTATAGCTCATTCTTCATGGCCCAGGCACAATTTGTCTTAGTGACACCCCACAAGGTCACCTGGGGGCATCCGAGGTCACCAGCACTTTCTGCCAATAACTCATAATGAAATAAAGATAGATACGTGAGACTGACACCACTGTGTTTATCTCGTCGAGATGCTTCGGAAAATTTGCAACATGACCTATCTGGGCTACCGTATGAACTGGGATGACCTTGGCCAAATTTTGAATTTGACCTAACCCGATCATCATGGACATGGTTCGAAGTGCACTTGACGAGAAGAACACTATAACGTCAAAACGCATACCTATCTTTTGCCGATCTTTATAAGATAAACAGTTATGTACTCAAAACTTCTTGTCAAAACAGCGTAACGTGTGGTGACCTCTGGAGCCTATACTATTGACCTGCTCCAAAAATGGAGTACACCTAACACCCAAGCAATGGCATATTTAACCCGCCCTTGACTGGTGCCTTAGCCAAACGCCATTGACTGGGGGGGGGGGGGGGGGGGCTCCTTTGGTTATCTTCCGAACCAACGATCGCAGCGAGACGCGCAAGGTGGTATTCGAAAGCTCTCAATGAAACTCATCTAAAACATACCGAAAATTTAACATTGAGGTCCCATGTCAGGTCACAGTCAGGTCAAAGGTCACAATCTTAAGGAATTCTTGAAGTAATCCGCCCCTGTAGCGCAGTCGGGAAAGTGCTGTTTTTTTTTTACCTTACCCGGTATGGCAGCCGGGGTTCGAGTCGCTTCGGCGCTCGCTATTTGCCCCCGACTGGGATGGCCTGTGGCCGGTGACAGCGGTCGCACTCAAGGTCAGGTGACGTCAGAGGGCGGGGCGGACCGTGTCCAGGTATGTCGGGCACGTAAAACTTTCGTCTCTAAATTCTGCCGGACGCCAGGAATTGCGTGATCGGTGGTGGGTTCAGGACCTGCACAACAAGCTCTGCTTAGCGCGAGGCCTGACCTCGAAAAACCATCCATTCAAAACATTCGGACTAAGTTTATATATAAAATTAATTTTAAGAAAAAAAGCGAGGTATTTGAGTGCATGGGTCATACATTCCATCCAAAGCCTTCGATTGCGACCATGATCACCCAAAGTGCTCTCAAATGTATAATATACATCGAAAATGAGATGAAGTGAAAGTGTTGGCAAAGGTCAAGGTCATGGTCAGGTCACAAAAGTTCACTATGCGTAAAATATCTACGAAAGTCATACTACATATGTTGTATGGGTTATGTTACATGTATAATTCGATAGTGATAGTCATTGTACCATCTGACTTCATTTAAGAGAAGTTAGTGTCAAGCTCAGGTCAAGGTCAGGTCACATGTCAAAATTATAAATTGATAAATATATATAAAAGGCATGTTTCTGGACCAGTTTTGCCTCAAAAATGCAGTGGTGACATTGATTTGTTCGTAGCTTGTCATCATAAAACAAAAACAAAACTATGAAAAAGTCATGAGCTACTCACTTATTAGTAGTTACTTACTAGTCATGAGTTACTACCCATTACTCATAGAAGCCATAAGTCAGTCAAAATGGTGATTTTGTTTTGAAATTATTTGGGGAATTACCCATATGTATTATGTAGTGCTCTAATACAGCAAAAGCAATACAAGTGAAATTCAACTAAAGGGACTCAAGATGTGAAATTTATCACTGCCAACATCAAAGCAATAGCTGGTTAACATAAAAACAACTTTGTCATAAACCGAAAATAGTACACACTCCCTTTAAAGGAAACCAGTCACTTTGACAAATCGCTGCCAATGTGATAAGGGGTATTCGTACCTGAAAATGTTGAATATGACATTGGTTTGTCCAAATTATATAGGATGGGGAGACCGGGATCACTTGGCCGCCGGGGCGACTTGGCCGCCCGCATGTTTACGCTCTCTGGCAACCCCGAAGGAATGCATTTGAACCTGTCACCATCTCTCGGCGTGGGGAGTAACCGGAGAAGAAGAAGAAAAAACAACAACATGCCTGCTCCTATAGTTTTCTTCAAAACTGATGGAACGGGAATTTTCGCCCCAAAACGTAACTTTTGCTTCCGTACGAAACTTTGTATGGTGTTTGGGTCGCATCCAAATTCCGACAATACGGTGCGATGTATTAGCAATTCAAGCAACTGTGTAGCCTATTTGCTAGTTTTAGCGATAACTTTGGCGAGTGTGCAGACTGTTTTGATTCAAAAACCGTTCCGGGCGACTTGGCCGGTGCGCTCGGGGTGAATTGTCCGGGCAGCAAAGTCTTGGTTTGGGAAAAATGATTACACTAATCGCACTTGCTCTGTGCACAGGTCTCCCATGCGCACCTACGTCAAGCGCAAGGGCGGATCTAGCCGGGTTTTTTTTTGGGGGGGGGGGGAATCCAGTGGCGTATTTCCAAAAGGGGGAGTAGCAGGCCGTCAGCCGTTCAGCGAAAAGACCGGGGGGACTTCACGTCTTGGGGGGGGGGGGGCGGAGCAAAACATAGTTTGGTCCCCCTTGCACAGTATTGGGGGGCATGGCCCCGTTGCCCCCCCCCCCCCCCCGTTGATCTGCCTTTGGTCAAGCGCGGCAATCGCGCCGCCGCCGCGTACACACGTGACCAACTGCTGGCTGCAGTGGAGCGGGTGCGGAATAGCGTCTTCCTGTAAGTCGTGTCTGCCGAGACCGGCATCCCCGTCCGGTCTATTCGACGACAGAAGAACGACGGCACCGTCTCCGGCAGCCGCGCTGCAAGACGGTGTTCACAAAATGTTCTCCTGCGGGGGCGACCATACACTGGTCTGCTCACGTCTTTCGTCGTTGAAGCTGACTCGCCCGCAGTGGGGATTACCTACTCCAGGCCAAGTGATCCCACCCCCGGCCAAGGCGCCACGGCCCCAGGGTGACTTTGCCGGTTGAGTGACGTGCAAAAATTTGTAAATGCTACTGAAACGAACTGTACTATCGTTGTATGCTTAATATACCGGAACAACAAATACATTTGACACCTATTAGCATTGTGTAAGTGATCAAATGTGACCATGATGTTAAAATATATTGTTTAAAAGAAAAAAAACGGCCAAGTGACCCGGTCTCCCCTATCCCTAAAAGTTTGTTTTCGAAATAGGTATATTTCGAAAACATTGACTCGCATATTCAGTACAGATTGCGAGGAGCGGCGAAAATGTATAAAGTGGCGCATGTTATTATTACATTCGAAAGAAGATGTAAAACAAAACTCGAGACTTATGTAAAAATAGTTATCTATAAAAGTAGTAAGTACAAATTGAATTATTCCCCATAATTGCTTAGGTATATAACTGGCATAATATTGTCATTGTCGAAGGGTTCACGCACTGGTCCAGTAAAGCTGCACGCTACATGCTACCATATTAAGCTTTTCGGCACAGCGCTGAATCACAGGATAAAAGGCACATTTGGCGGCGCGCAGTGCCGCTGTTTCCCCACAATTCACGCACACAACTCAGTGGGTCAAAATGACCCCCATGGCCCGGATGACATCATCAATCTTTCAGCGCCGCCCATCCCGCTACCTTAACCCGGCATTGGCTGGGGCTCAGCCGAACGCCATTGGCTGGGGAGGGGGGGGGGCGTTTTTCGCCCCTCCCCCCTGGTTATCCTCCAAACCAATAACGGCAGCGAGACGCGCAAGGCGGCAATCGAAAGCCTTCAACGAGACGCATCCAAAGTATACACAATTTTGTTCTCAAATAAATGCACATGTCAGGTCACGGTCAGGTCAAAGATAAAATTGAGATATTTGAGTTTATGGGCCATACTTTCCATCCAAAGCCTTATATTGCGACTATTATCGCACAAAGTGCTCTCAAAGGTATAATACATATCCCGCATAAGCAAAAGTGAAATTGTAAGCAAAGGTCAAAGTCAGGTCACAAAAGGTCACAGGTTTACGAAAGCCATGCGACACATGTTGTATAGGTTATTGTACACGTATAATTCGATAGCAGCAGTCATTTTCATAATCTGACACCATAAAAGGTCAAGGTCAAATAAGGTAACAATTTGAAATTGATAAATATAAATAAACATTAAACAAGGCATGTGTCTAGACCAGTTTTATCTCAGAAATACAATGCTGGCATTTATTTGTTTGTATCTGGTCACTAAAATCCAAAAAACGGAATATCAAAATATGACGTCATACTTAAGGAGCGATGTCAGTCAAAAATAAAGATATAGTCTTTACATTTGGTTTGGGTATTGTCTGCATGTGGTTTCTCAGCACATTCTCCGGTTTTTTGAAAATATTTGAAAATGTAGATTTTGAGGGCATTTTTTTCATCAAAAAGATAGCCAGTTTGTAGCCCTTGCAATTTGCTATATTTTGGCGTTTTTCGATTGCATTTGGCTTTAAATATGGTATTTCTACGGCCTGGCAAAGTTTAGCTGATTTTGGTGTCAAACTCGTGTGTAGTGACGTCACTAAATTCGCTATATTTCGAGAGAGAAAAAAAATCGACAACAAATATTTATTTTCGCACAGAAGACGTAGACGACAGAAGATGTACGAGAAGGTACCTGAAGTTTCACATTGATAGCGCTATTAGTTTCTGAGCTACTGCGAAAGTCCGTCAGGGGGACGAAAAACGCCCCCCCCCCCCCCAGCCAATAGCGGGTTAACCTTGATGCACGCAAGTGGGATGCCTGCCCGATGATTACCGAGCGGGCGCGAAGCACCCGTGAACAGTGTCAGAAAAGTGGCCCGTTTCTACATTTTTCTGAACTTGGAAGTTTTGTTCCGTGAAAACTTCGACTGTAAAGAATGATTTGGTTTAGTCTGCGGGTGCAAATTTATTTATTTCTCAAGATCGCCGACGGGATGACCCATTGATGGACGAAGTCAAAGTTTAAAACAAAAACACGATATTACACATTGACATTCACCTGCTTAACATACATACATATGATAAAATCATGTGAATATACGAAAAATACGAAACGCTGCCTGAATCCTAAAAATAAACGCTAAACGAGTGATGATACAAAATACGCTAAAAATGACAAAAACTGCCTGGGACTAGCAATGATCACATCAGTTGATGTATATCCAACTATCTAACTATATGCTGCAGCAAACAGCTTCACCTTACTGCGAAATGAGTAAAAACTGTCGCTGAACATGTCCGCTGTAGGGAAGCTCTCTAAGAATCGATTAATTTGCCTAGGCAGCCTCACGAAAAGTCCATTCTTTACAGTGTTCACCCTCGCGAATGGCACATTCAACAATGCACTACTTTGCTGCCTGGTTGTACGACAAGGTACGCTCAATGAGAATGACTGCAATAAAAACGCTGACGAGATTCTACCCTTAAAAACGTTACGGACGAACATAACATCGTGCTGTGCCCTTCTCGCGGATACAGATGTGAGTTTAAAATGTCTCAGCAAATCAGCATATGACAGTGATGATGAATGACAGCGACAGTGAGCGTTGAGCCAAATTAGAAATTTGTGCTCAATCCGGTTAACTCTGTCAGTGTGCATTGCAGCAGCTCCATTCCATATCACACTGCAGTACTCCAGGTTGGAGCGTACATAAGCGTAGTATGACGCCAGGACAGATGACAAGTTGAGATGTCCTCCCGGGGTAGCCCTCTGATATGACCTTATCAGAACACCTAGGGCGCGGTTCGCTTTAGTGACTGTCTGATCGACGTGAGGCCCAAATGTCAATTTTGTATCCAAAATAATACCTAAATCCCGAATTTTGTCAACATGTTCCAGAATTGTGTCTCCGATTGAGTAATTTGTAACCAGTGGTTTTGTCTTTAGGGTCATTCGAAATGACTTGCATTTGGATGGGTTTAACTTGAGTTTCCATGTTTTTGACCACTGGTGGAGACGTCCAAGATCTTCTTGCAAGCTTTTGGTATCATTTTGGCAAGTTATGTTCCTATACAGTTTGGCGTCATCTGCATAAAGGAGCCCCCGAGAGGACATCCCAACTGGCAGGTCGTTTATATACAGGGCGAAGCACAAAGCGGAGATCACGCCCCCTTCCGGTGTGCCCGACGTAACCCGGCACCACTCTGAGCACTTGCCGTTTACCACAACGCGTTGTTTTCTGCTAATGAGATATGATGTGAACCAATTTAGAGCCGAACCTGATACATGGTAAGAATTCTTCAGCTTGTGAATCAAAAGAGAATGATCGACGCTTTGGAACGCGGCTGAAAAATCTGTATAAATACAATCTGTTTGAGAATGCTCTCCGATAGCTTCCCATGCAGTGCTCAGCAGTGACGATAGGTTAGTTGCACACGATCTGCCTGGGACGAATCCATGTTGTTCAGGCGAAATGGCAGGTCTCACATGGCGCAATAAGTTAGTATATGCAACCTTCTCGAGGACCTTTCCGAACAATGGAATCAGTGACACGGAACGGATGCGACACAAATGGCTGACGACCATCAAAATAGACTGAGACTTGACTTTCCGAACAATGGCCGAAACGTGACAGTGATGCGACACAAATTGCCAAAAAAATCGTAATGCGGAACCTCCCAATTCCCAACATACGAAATTTCTGCAGTGATTTAAGGAAGGAAAACTGGTACTTTAAAAAAAAAACTTTTTAAAACCTCCCAAAAAAAGTTTTTGCGTATTCAGGTTACAACTCCGCCACCGATACCATCGTCATCGGGGCCATGGATAGCCCTGGGACACTAAACACACGTTATGTAAAAGACGGCAGTACCCGAGACTGAGACTCGAGCCCAGTTTCCCATACACAACGATACAAGGTACCTTTTTAACATAGGACCCGGGAGTTTCGGTCCCTGACTGACGCCAAGACTATATCTGTACAGGAAATACGACCGACGATTCATCAACTTCCCACATCATAATATATGCACATATTAGCATATATGAAAATAAGGTGTGTAGAAACGCGTATCAACAATTACGCAAAAAGTACTGGTATACGCATTCAAAAATTTGTTCCGCGAACTTAAGTCGTGGAACCACTTCTCTGACATTGCCCGTGAGGTTTCTCGTCAACTTCTAGACAAATTTACATTTGATACATTCTGCCCGGCCCGACACGGCCGTACAGACGCTTTTCGGAAGCTAATATATTTGCAACCACTGCTCCGATTGAGATAGGGTTTTCACCATTGGATAGGACCATCAAATCAATTTTGTTTTTGGTATGGTGCGTTCTGATAGGGATGGTTGCTACAGCCAGTGGCGTCGGACTGTGTTTTCGGGTGGGTGGGCAAGACAATCTCCAGGGGGGCCTCCTGAGCGAACCGGGCCCCCTTTTTGAGGCTGTGAGCCATCCACAACTTACATGATTTTAACTCAGCAGTTACTGCGGTATTTTTCATAACACAACTTACGGGGGCTATCTTTTGCCCCCCTCAGATCTCCGAAACTATTGGACCGATTGTAATCATTCAAACGGCATTCGATAGCCCTGGAAGATTTAAAAAAGGAAACATATTGTTGACCTCGGGGTCACCACTGACGTCACATGTCAGGCAAAAAGACAAAATGTTTGACCGCGCCATGAAGGTCTCGGTGGATTTGTCGCGCAAAATAACGATATTAAACGGATAAACAGTCAAGAAATCGGTATGCTTCGTGTGTCTGACACTTCTAAGTACCATTATAAGCTTGTGATTACCTTGGGTCAAATCAAGGTCATCCGAGGTCACGCGGTCAAACTGCCGATTACGGCCATTAGGCGTTGTAATACATGTTTAAGGGTTCGTTTCTCGTCTAGAATGCACAAAAAAATGACCTTAGAACACTGTCTGTTCCAAAGAAGAAGAAAAAGTACAAGACCGCGCCGTGCCGGTGCTCGACGCCACCTTCGCCGTGCCGGGGGGGGGGGGGGGGGGGGGGAGGAGGGACTCGGCTCCTACGGGACGTAGACAAAAACCGGAAATACCGTTGAAAGCTCGTCAAAAATCATTTTAAAACGGTAAAACGATAAGTCATCAAATGTCAGATTTTCCAGTTTCAGGACTTTGCTCCAGAAACCCCCAAATATCTCGGGAACTAAAATAGCTAGGAGAAAAAAAAATCGAAAGCTCTTCAAAAATGTAATCGCTGAGGTGTCCACAAATTTTAGCTCAAGTTAGTAGTTAAGGCTTCAGGTCATCAAAGGTCGAAAGGGCTATTTTTGACAAAACAGGTTACAACAGGTTAAAACAGTTTTCGCAAATAACTTTTTAACTAACAAAAATAAGGCAATATTTTTTAAAACCATCGTGTTTTTCTCGCCAAGACGCTTTGAATCGTATGCATGGTCAACAGGTTAGGTCAACTAAAAAACTGACCTCAGGTCAAGGTCAATTGGCGACCCAAGTAGGTCATGTTACACACTGGGAGACGTGTATCGACGATACAAACACATTGGTGCCGGTTTCACTTCTCTATCTTCATTCTGTCGAAAGTTATTGACAAAAAGGTGGTGGTGACATCGGATGACCTCAGCTGACCCTGTAGGGATCACCGAACAAAAATTGCACTTGGGTCATCAAGAATGGCCTATGATAACATGATCCAGAAGAAATTGGACTGATATCATGCGTATCCTCGGAATAGGAGGCATTTTAATATTTCCCCATTGACTTATAATGGGGAGGTCACGAAATTGACCCGACCTTAGGTCACCGATACAAAAAAAAATCAGAGGAATACGAATTGTAGGTACCTATGACCTTATGAAATCGTGTAAGTTTGAAACCGATCGAGCAAAAACTGTGACTGCGGTACGAATGCAAACTTTTTGAAGGTGGGGTCACGTGATCTAGCCTTGTGACCTGACTTGAGGTCAAAACCTTCACACAATGTGAGTAATTGATGGCCTAACAACTGTGCCAAAGTTGGCGTCGCGCAGCGCCGCCGTTTTTCCGCTATCCTCTATCCTCTATCTCTTTCCGCTATCCTCTATCCTCTATCTCTTTCCGCTATCCTCTATCCTCTATCTCTTTCCGCTATCCTCTATCCTCTATCCTCTATCTCTTTCCGCTATCCTCGCAAAACATTAGTAGGAGCGTCTAAACGCCCCCCCCCCCCCGGCACGGCGAGGGTTAACTTTTTGTGTGGGGGGGGGGGGGGGATAGCGGGCACCACCGTTTTTGGTACAGCTGCCCCGGCATCAATTAACCTTTGTTGTGTTTTTTTTTAAAGATTTTGTGTGATTTTTTGCTTGGGTTCATGTCAGGTCAAGTAACCAGGTTGGCCATGTGACCCCACCTCCAAAAAAGTTTTCGGTCGTGCCCCAACCACAGGGCTTGATGGGGCAGTTTGAAACTCACATAATTCCACTAAGCACCTACACATATAATATCTCGGAGTTGTTCATATCCGTGAGTCGTGACCTTGGGTCAGGTCAATCAAGTGACTTCCCCATTATAGGTCAATGAGAAAATATACAAATGCTTCCTTTCAGATAATGCGCATTAGATCAGACCGATTATCTCAAGATGAAGTTATGATATGCCAATGTTGATACCCCAGGTACATTTGTTTTGCTCAGTTACGCCTAAAGGTCAGCTGAGGCCATGTGAGGTCACCAGCACATGTTTTCCCAAATACTCATGCAAGAATAAAGATAGAGACGTGAGATCGACAACATTGTGTTTGACTCATCGGGACGCTTCCGGGAATATGGCACATAACTATCTTGAGTCACCACATGACCTTGAATGGCCTAGAACTGAGGTCAAAATTTGAATCTGACCTAATCCGATCATCATGGACATGGTTCGAAGCGCCTTGACGATATGAAGACGACAACCTTAAAATTTGTTTACTATCTGTATTACATGCAGTTATTATCGAAAACGTTCTTGCCAAAAACAAAAACAACATGCTTAACCTTCGGTAACCTCTGGAGCCTAAACTGTTGACTTGACCTAAAATTTAAGGACACTTTGACCAATGCATTTTTTAGGAGCCTTCAGGCCCGATATGACACTTCCCTAATGAGACCTAGTATTATTTTGAAGGTAACCAAAGTTTCAAGTTGCTTTCGCCGCGCGATACCAACATATCACCAAAAGCGAAGCTAGTCAAAAAAGTTCCACCGGGGCCTGGCGAGTTAAGCAATTTCTCAGGAATTGCTAAACCTAGCCTTTCAACAAAACTATTTTATGTAAAGGCAACTTAGCATAGTATGTGTTGGAAACATAAAATGTAAATACCTAGCACTGTGGTATGGCCATGTCATGTATCGTGGCATGCGGTCGTTCCTTCGAAATTCCCCCAAACCAAAAACTGAGCCCAAAATTATGTTTCATGATCCACTGGAGTCAGAAAATTTATGGTGTTATAGCAACCAGTAAAACGCCCTTATTGGGTCGTGAACCGAGCGAACGGGAAAAATGGGAAATAAAGGGAAATAATGACCCTTTCCCACAAAAATGGAGTTATCACTTCAAATCGACAGACGAGACCAAAATATATTGTAAATGTATTACATTTTGCATATAAACATTCCAACCAAAATATATTTCAAGTTAAAGTTGACAAGCGTTCCACACTTTTAACGACCTGTACTCTCAATCTCAAGTACTTGGTAACGAATTTCGGTGTTCACCAAAATCCGGTATTGCTTTTTGACGAAATGGTATGGAAAATATGCCTTCCACTCTGTTTATCGTGATTATGTGCCCTACTGCCCTTACAAATCAACAAACATTGAATAAAAAGACAATCAAATTAACAGTTAACTTATGCACCAACAACAGCATAGTTAGTGGTTGCGACCCTCAATTTTTGCAAATTGGTTCATGTATTTTCAACATTAGTAGTTTTGTTTTGTTTTGTCTCTGGCTGTATATAACACTAGACTTACAATTATAGCCTAAAATTATTAAAAAAAATATATATATATTTTTTTAAATTAAATTATAAAATTAAAATTATAAAATTAAAATTATAAAAATAAGATTATAAAATTAAAATTACAAAATTAAAATGATAAATTATAATTATAAAATTATATTAAAATTATAATATATATTAAAAAATATATATATATATATAAATAATATTTAAAAAAAAACAAAGAAAAAATATACAATTAAAAATTAATATTAAAAAAACAAAAAAATCGAAAAAATGATCATGAAACAATGAAAAATGACAATTAAATCGGAAGTTCACTTATGCACCCAACGGCGACCTATTTAGTGCCGGCGATTTGTTTCATTGACCAATCAGGGACGTTGTCACGATTCTTGGCGCACTTAATTTCTGGCTCTGTGACTTGTTTCACTGACATCAATATAATACCTCGACAGCCAACTCGCGCGCCGCATACACGGACGGCCCGTTCCAACACTGTGTGGTGGCGTCAGCCGTCCTGGGGGGCAAAACATCGCGGGCGCCATGGGGACCAATGTATACATGGCAAATCTGAACGACACCCTGAATGGGTTACGCTTGGAAAAAGTGGTGCAAAGTAGCATCATATTATTCGTTGGAGATTCTAAATTGAGCCCAAACGAATTATAAGGTTCCACCTGGTCATGGAATTTCTAGAGAGCAGCTGACATGATAGGTTTCCATGTCCTTATTTGGGGCGTAAAAAAAACGTTATACCGTTCACTTTCCGTTGCAAATGCGATATAAGCATCATATACTTCATATACTAAGCTTATACCGCATTTGCAACGGAAAGTGAACGGTATAACGTGGTTGTTACATCCCAAATAAGGTCATGGTAACCGATCATTTCAGCTGCTCTCCAGAAATTCCATGACCAGGTGGAACCTTATAATTCATTTTGGCTCAATCTAGAATCTCCAGCGAATAATATCATGCTACTTTGCACCACTTTTTCCAAGCGTAGCCCAGTCAGGGCGCCGTTCAAATTTGCCATTTATACAATGGTCCCTATGCGCGCCGTGATATTTTGCGCCCCAGGGCTGGTGAGTTAGTGGTGGCGCCACCATACAGTGTGGAAACGGCCGGACGGCGCACGATGGCTGTCTAGGTATTATATAGCCGGGGCCGCACAGAGGGGCTTCCTTTCCGCACAGAGGGGCCTCCTCTCCGCCAGAGGGGCCAACCCTCCGCATGGAAGGGCCTAATCTCCACATAGAGGGGACTCCTCCCCGCTGGGGAGGGTCTCCTCTCGGCACAGAAGTGCCTCCTCTTCGCACAAACGGGCCTCCTCTCCGCACAGGAGGGCTCTCTTCTACACAGAGGGGCCTCCTCTCTGCACGTGTGGGCCTCCTTTCCTCACAGAGGGGCTTCCTCTCCGCACGGGAGGACCCCTTCTCCGCACAGAGGCCTCCCCATACAGGAGGGCCTCCTATCCACACAGAAAGGCCTCCTCCCCACACAGGAGGGCTTCTCTTCAGACTCTTTTACACAGAGGGGCCTCCTCTCCGAACGGGAGGGTCTCCTCTCCATATAGAGGTGCCTCCTCTTCACATGGGAGGGTCTCCTCTCTGCACAGAGGGGCCTCCTCCCTGCACAGGAGGGTCTCCTCTCTGCAGAGGGCCTCCTCTCTGCATGGAAGGGCCTGTCTATTGTCTTCTATACAGAGGGCATGTTCTTGACACTGGAGTGCCTCCTTTCTGCATAGATGGTTATTATCTCCACATAGGAGGCCCTGTTCTCCACACATAGGACCTCCTTTCCGCATGCAAGGACCTCCTTTCTGTACATAGTGTACAGGGTAGCCGCTGTAGGCCAAAGTGGGTCGGCAAACACATAGTTTTGCCCACCCTGATTTTTGTCAGGGTGGGCAACTGCTCACCCTGCCCCCGGAATCCGCTGCCACTGTATTTCTGGTAGGTAGGTATTGAATTACACTATTGTCTATTGTTGTCTGAGTGTATGGACCCTGTATGCCTTGCAGTGTTTGCTTTCTTACCATACAGCTTAATCTGTAATTACCATGAATATAATCCTATTTGTAATTATGTACTCAATTTTTCTGAGAACATGAACTCTGCTACCAGCAAAAAAGTAAAATGCACACCCTATTGGTAGGTATATTATAGTGATTAACTAATAACTAAGAAAGGGACCTTCATAGGTGCAGGTTGTATAGGTCAGGATATATGATATATACAGGCCCAGATCCAGGGGGTGATATGGTGTGCCCCCCGGAGCCCAGGTTGCGGCCATGTCACACCATACAAACGCGCCTGTAGGGCGCAACTTTTTGTATGTCCCACCCCTGACCAAAATCCTGGATCCGTGCCTGATATATATATACAAATGTATATATTTCCTGTTATAAGGTTACAGTACAAAGTGACTTCTCACCAAGAGAAAACAAAATAGCATAGTTAATAATAGCATGCTCCTCACTCTTCATTCTTTAATATCACATAGGTCACTAATGAAATAATATAATGTTAATAGTTTGGATGACAACATACTTGAAGAACCATTATTCATCTTTACTACAAATTACATCAAAATAATGATTGTAAGCAGGAACCTCAGTGTCATTGCTCATGTTAAAAGCTTATATAGTACTCACCTTTAAGAATATCATTCAAATGTTCTTCTGTTTCATTCAATAGAAGCCCATTGAACCCAAGATCGAAAAGATCCCTGGATTCTTGAGAAATTGCAGGCATTTGTCACTCCCACCTTAATCTAGGAAGGTAAACTTGCTGTAATATTGGTAATTGAACATAACAATTGATCTAGAGGCAACTGGATGCACTATCACTATGCAGATGCCAGATAATACAGTATATATATCCGAAAACACCTAGAGGCAAAAATACAAATGTAAAGTTGTTGTTGTTGGTGATTAGGGCGCGTAGCTGCAAGGCACAATATGTAACTCTATCACCCTCTATCCTCTACCACCCTGCAAATCAGAAATGTAACACCGGAGCCGGCTCACACACTTTGTTTTGACTGCGTTGATAAAGTAACAAGAGCGCCATTTGACAATAAATAAGGTTGAAGTTTTCCTCATCTGGTTGCAATTGTCCTTCAGCCAAAGAACAACAACTCCTACATTTC